>JAOVYX010003623.1:0-10865 GCA_035668315.1 Drosera spatulata
ATCTCGATCCAGGATGGTCGCGACCGCGACGAAGAAAAATTGGGATTTTGGCATGCCAAGAATGTCGCGGGCGTGACGGCCCTGGGTCACGCCTGCGACAGGGCCATTCACAGCCACGACGGCCTTCTAACCAGAAAATTATGGTTTCCGTGCATCGAATCTTAAACCTAAATGCGTATTTGAGATGTATAACATATACGCATAGGAATATAAATTTAAACGTGCACATATGATCACGTTTGATATATGGTGGGGTATTTGGGGTTGAAATGAATTAGAATACACACCAACGTACTATATGTACCCTCTCGAAAAATAAATGAAAGTGATCTCGAAACGATTAATAAAAATGATACGGGGGATGTAGAGCATAGTTATACTATCTGTGTAAACTAATGAACAAGCGAACGAATAAGAAATATTACATCCCTGAACTGATAAGGTCTACATTGACGTCTCTTTTTGGATCCTTTGGATCATTGGTTTTTTTTCCTGGAATTATTGAGAAGGTCGAACATGGTGTCCCTTTATTGATCCATTGCGATCATCTGTTCCATTCCTTGAATAGCCTTGGTGGCTTTGTTAAGTCATTGCACTCCAGTATAATTCTCTGAGTCAACGTCACGGGTGAGAATTAGTTAGAGTGCGATGGACATCCCCATGCTTTTTGCGTACATGCTGCGGTTTCTACGTCGTTGTAGCGGGGCCACGGGTTGCTCTCTGCAGGGAGGCCCAAATTATCTCGATGTTGCCATGCACTGTCTCATTGAATGCGCACAAGAGATGCAAGACGACGCACACAGTAAGCAGGTGTGAAAAATATAATCTTTTGGGTAACCCGGATGATGATTGACATTTTATCTCTGTACTCCGAGTCGATCATATCCTTGGAGTTGTCGCTTCTGAGTCAAGTCATGAATCTTAAGTAAATGTAAAAGAAAGGATTGACTCTTAAAAGCGATACGAAATCATATAAAGCAATATAAAACAATACTGGTTGATATGACGTCCATATTTTCCTGTATATATATATTTTAGGGATGTTCGGCGGTTGTCATAGCCGTTAGCGAAAATTCTCTATAATTGGGATTCATACACCTGAGGTTGCTGAGCTTTATTAGCTCACGGTTATGTTTTTCAATTACAAATATGCTCTCAACAGCACCTGAAGGCTCTTAGTGTGAGTTTGCATGTATATAGATGATCCCACATGTTCCGGACATTATAACAGATCAGAGGATCTATTTTATTTAATGGAATATTCGACTTGTAATGCCTCTGCGCAAATGTTATAATTAAACAGGTATTCGAAACTGTAAGTTATATATTTGACTATTGTTTCTAGTTTCCCTGACTTCTATATCTCTAAACCCATTTGGTTTATTTGGTCTTGTGACGAACTGGATTCGTAACGGCATAACGCTCACGTGTATTTCGGTCCGAAAATCCGAGGACGTTACAGATACGACAGACTAGAGCAAATCTGTCGGTCCGATTCCAAATGAAAGAGCTTGAAGAATTAAAGTATTTTCTCGGTCTTGAAGTTGACCGAACCAAAGAAGGCATATTCTTATGTCAAAAAATGTATGCCAGAGATTTTCTAGTGAAGTATGGAATGCTGGATTGCAAATCAGTTTCAACACTAGTAGAGACGAATGCAAAGTTATGCTCGGCTGAAGACAAGGATCTAGAAGATGGTACAGACAACTAATGGGAAGCCTGATCTATCTCACTTTGTTAAGACCTGACATTTCCTATGCAATCGGCATAGCTAGCAGATTCATGCAGAATCCTAAGAAGCCTCATTTGGGAGTAGTGCGACGAATTCTGAGATATGTCAAAGGAAATATTAACTTTGGCATTCTATACATGAATGAAGAACATTCCCAATTGACCGGGTTATGTGATGTTGACTATGCTGGAGATCACGACACTCGAAGGTCAACTAATGGTTATATGTTCAACCTTGGATCAGGGGTTATCTCTTGGTGCAGTAAGAGACATCCAACAATGTTTTTATCAAGTACAGAGCCGGAATATCGTGTAGCTGCTATGACAACACAAGAGTGTACATGGTTGATGCAGTTGATGGAAGATCTCCATCAACCTATTGATTACACAGTTCAACTCTATTGTGATAATCAATCAGCAATGCGAATGACAGATAGTCCGGTGTTTCATGCTCCAACGAAACATGTGGAAGTTCACTATCACTTTGTTCGAGAGAAGGTACTTCAAGGAAAGATCGAAATGAAGTACATCAATACCAATGATCAAGTTGCAGATATCTTTACAAAAAGACTTAGCAGAACTAAGTTTGATGAGTTTAGAAAACAGCTTGGAATAATGACTCGTTCTGTGACAAAGGAGAGATTAGTCGTTAAGGGGAAGTGTTGAACATTCACCTCATAATCTCCATAACTATATTTCTTAATTCAACAAATCATCCTAAAACTAGCCTTCTTTTGTTGAATTAAGAAAGATAGCTTTGAAAGTTTTTAGAACAAGAAATTAGTTACTCTAAGAAGTTTAGTTGCAAATTAATAATTTAGCTTAACCTCCTTGAATGCTAGTAGTCTCCTAGGTTGATTATGAAAAATTAGTTAAGGAGAATAAGAATTATGATTGTATAACTAATATATAAGGGATGCTTAGCACCCTTATTTATTATCACAAAAAAACTTAGAGAGTTTCCTAAGTATAAGAAAAAGTGTAAGACACTTAAGAGTTAAGTGTGTATTTGTAGAGTGTTTTCAAATAAAGTGTTGTATAAATTATGAGTATTAAATCCAATTAAAGTATGATTATTTTTATAAGTATACGGGTTTATAATATTTTACGTTTATTAGAAGTTATAATTTTCGATATATTTTGATTCTCATTTTTTCAACGGATCCTCAAGAATGTCATCTCATGGAACACAATCATCATGGCGTATGCTTTGCATGGATTGGGTGAAGTGTCCTTGGGATTGTTCTCTCAAATGAAATAACAAGGTCTCGAACCAAACGAAACCACCTTGGTCTCTCTGCTTACTGCTTGCAGCATTGCTGATATGGTCAACGAGGGATGGGAATACTTCCATCTGATGCGAGTATGATATTGATCCTTGGATAGAACACTGGTTATGCGCTTGATCTACTTGGCCGGAGCAGAGACCTGGATAAGGCCCGGTGATTTGTCCAGGAAATGCCTCTGACCCCAACTTTTAGGTTTCGGGGTTCTCTGCTCAACGCTGCTAGAAACAACAAGGACATAGCATTGGCGGAACTCGCATCAGAACGCATGTTTCAACTACACAACTACAGCGTGATCACACAGGTTGCTATCTCGTGCTCGCCAAGCAGGAAGGTCCGATGATGTTGACCATGATGCAGTGTTACAAGACCCCAAATATCAAATGTTACAAACTGCCAACGAATGTCCTCGCATCCGAACCTCGATCGACGCTTACTAGTATGTCCTCGACGTTTGATGGAACGTCACATATCTCCACAAATCAAATGTTAACCCAACAAATTATAGTATCATTCGTTATTCATATGGTACAAACTGAACATTACAATCTTACGTAGTATGACATTAACAATACAAACCCCCGAAAATACAGTACCCCATAAAAGACCTCAAGAATTTGGGACTTCATATGTTGGATCTCGGAACAACATAATCGACGGCCAAGAACGTCTCGATCACGCCCTTGAACCTCTCAATCATCCTCCTCACCAAATCCTCGTACTCCTCGCTCGCATCCAGCTCATTCAAGTCCCTGAAAACAACAAGGGACCCCACAGTGAACCCTTTCTCTCTCCCGAAACTAACATTCTCCCCAAACGTAAATTGCTCAGATGCCCCCAAAATTCCTCCAATTCTCCCCAGCTCCTCCATCACCTCCCTCTTCTCCCCCTCGTCCTCCCCCTTCAACTTAAACAAAGTGATCCTCATGGCCCGGCCCGGGAGGGGTGAGATTGGGCCGGAGAGGGAGGGAACGGCCCAGTCGAGAGCGAGGGTGTCGAGGCGGATGGGCCGGGCGAGGGAGACTAGGGATTCGTGGGCCGGGTGGGATGAGTATTGGGCCAGGTGGGATATGGACTCGTAGCGGGCGTGGATGAGGTGGGTGAAGGTGAGGGGTGAGGGGGAAAGGGAAGGGGAAGGGGTGACGTGGAGGCGGAGGATGGGGCCCGCGGTGAGGTGCAGGACGACTGGGAGGGCTGCGAGGGAGTTGAGGGAGGCGATGAGGTAGGTGGAGTTGATCGGAGTTGTGGGGTCGTCGGGGTTGGTGTGGGTTTTGTCCGAGATGTTTAGGAGGACGACGTGCTCGATTATCGTGGTCGGGGCTGCGGCGGCGGCGGCATCGGAGACGGTGGTGGTGGATTCCATTGTCGTGGTGGTGGCGGTGGCGGTGGCGGGGAGCGAAGGTGAATGGTGGTGGTTTGGTTTTGTGTAGTGTCGGTGGAGACGCGGGGGGTGATTATCTATGATGAAGATGCGAATGCAATGATATGGTAATGTTTGAGTCCTTGTACACAAATGAGAAACTATGGTACTCTTCCGTCCAGAAACAACCCCATCAAATCAGATGTTTTAAGTTTAAGTGTCATACAGTATTAGTTTTTGTGGATATTTAAGTATTTTTTCCGTCTAGCAAAAAGTATAATATTTTGATTTGAATCGACCTATGTATATTGAATATCATTAAAAATATGATTTATTATAATGATAAGAAATTAATGAATATATTTTAATTGATTTGATGTTATTTTTTATCAAATTAAAAAATATCGTAATTTTTACAAGGTATTCAAATAAGACGAATGTTATAATTTTTATGGGATGAAAATAATAATTATTATAGATTAAAATCCCGATCCGAATCCTAAAATCCCACAACTCTATTATTCGAGAATAGGAAACAATCCAGATCATTATTAGAATCTTTTTTTGATAGGATCCTAATAGAATCTCTTGAAATCGCATAGAATCCTACAACTCTACAATAGAATATTAAGATCCCACCTATTTTTCATTCTTAAAACTACTTTTAATTAAATATTATACCAATACATATACTTTATATCAAATTATTTGAATATTCATATGTTTAATAATTATTATACTAAGGTTTATGTGAGGCCAACATCAACATTGTCGAAGAGTCGGATTTTTTTTTTCTTCCAATTTTTCATCAGTTTCGTTGATTATTCCTTTTTAAAGATGAAGTCATCTATTTCCTATGAATGTACATAATTTGATAAAACAACAAAGCTATGTAGTATAATACTCCTATGGAGTACAATATAGCACAACATAGTACGAAAGTTGAAAAGTTTGTTTGTAATCATAACAATTGAAATAACTGTATTTAATTTCATTTATACAAAATTTAATTACAACATTGTTGCATGAATGTAAAGAATTGTATTTATTTAATGAAATTTTCATAAATATTTAAACTTAATGTTCAATCTAGAAAAGTAGTATAAGGCTAAATAAAAACCATGTAATATATTGGAGTAACATATTTCCAGGTAGAATCTTACGATCGTACGGTCCGATTCTATCAAATAAAAATGGTTCCTAAATAGAATCTCGATTCTAACTAGTTTAATTATAGGACAAATGAAAATAGGATTAGTGTCATTAAAATTGAAGCACTGGCATAAATAGAAAATCAAACCTTATTCTATGAACAGCATACAAAGAGGCATAACACTATTATTAGATGATGTACAAGAATAACAAATCATACTTTTCGACTTCGTGTTTGTAATGTACAACAACATATCCACCAACCAGTCAAAATTTCATCACCCTGTGACAAAGCCCGACCCGTTCCACCAATCCCTCTTCCCCTACAAGACCAAGTCAAAGTCACTTTACATGGGCCTTAAACTTGGGCCCAACCAGCCCACCCCGAAAGCCCAAACACTCTCTCCATCCACCCCCTAACCCTCCCCAAAACGACGTCGCTGACAAATTCAAAGCACCCAAGTAACCCCACTCGATCTCTCCCCCTTCTTCGAGCACCACCACACCACCACTCGATCCATCCCCGCCCCCCTCCGCCGCCGCCGTAATATCCCTCCGGTAGCGGCTGCAGGTACGCGATCGCCGCGTGCTTCACCTACGGATCCTTTATATGCACCTCGCGCCAGCTCCCTTTCCGGCAAAGCAACGATGAGGAATGCGACGTGGGATCGGATTCGTCGTCGTCGTCGTCTGGTCGCGGCGGGGATGGGAGGGACGAGATTATGTCACGGAGACTCGTGTACTTGATTGTGGAAAGTGAGATTAGCTCGATGGCTTCGGTTGATGACGACGATGACGGATAATCATGACCGTGATTGACGTCGATGATGTCGTCGGTATTGGTTGTGATCATATGTTTTTGTTGGTTGTTTACTTGTTTTGTGGGATTGATAGGGCGAAATGCCAATACCAATACCAATGCCGAATTGTGGAATTCAAGAGGAAAATTAGGGCATTTTGGGTGTGTGATTGTGAAGGGGATGAAGTGAATTTGGAATGGGAAATGCGTTGAAGATGTTTTTGTTAATGGTAATTTGACACCAGATCGATATTGTTTAATATTATTGTACAAAAACTAAGAAGAAATTGTAAAGGAAAATGCCCAGTTGTCAATGTTTTCGAATGGATGATTCATTCCTCCCTTTTTTCTTTTTTCTTTTTCCTTTCTGATTATTGTTGTGGTAGCCCGTCTAGTTCAATCAGTAGTGCGCAAGGCTCTTAGCCTTATGTAGAGGTTATGATGCTTCCTTTTGAGTTTTTTTTATATCAAAGCACTTCTGCCGAAACCAAACTCCATACTACAAATCGTCATCAGAAAAACAACCCAGAGAACAATGGATTCGTTACAGACTGATTAGCTTTGATACAAAGTGTGGTTTATCATATATTTATTATAATTATTTATTCCACGTCCAATTAATTACACCATTTTTTTGTCCTTTTTAGATCTTTATACAACTCGATGTTAAATAAGTGATGAAGATTTTGAAACTAAGTCTCTTATAGTGTGTTTTTTTTTTTCCATTTTACGTTTGTTACATCACCCTAATATCATTAAAATGTTATAATTATTTAATAGCTAACTCATGACGAGAAAAAACCCTAAATATTTTGATGATAATTGCTAATCATCCCCACGGCTCACCTTCCTATACAGATGAAGAGAAATAATGAAGGGGTGACTTAATGAGATGATTAACACCCCCTTTTATATATATATATGAACTACAAGAGATAAGGAACTAGACTGTTGGCAAAAAACTCGAACGATTTATCCAAACTGATTTTTGTGCAAGACGAGAACAAGCACCATCGCATCCCGTTGCCGCCCAACGAATTTCAACGTAATTTCTCTGTCACGTGTCTCGATGCCGTCAATCGATTTCCTCGACGCACTCGATGCAAGTAATCTTTTGTTGATTGATAAATAGGGTTTTCTCTTTTCTGTTATGTAAATCGTTTCATGTCGTGATTTTGTTTGATTTGAAGGATTTGACGTTCTTTTTGTGGGCATTGTTGTCAGGGATTAATTATGATTAACGAGAGTCAGATTCAATTAATAGCGAATTTTTTTTTTAGTGTGTGGAATATCGAGTTAGAATATATCCAATGCAATAGCTATATAGTTTGTCATAGCTATATTGTGACAATGGCTAAAAATCAATGCAAAGCAATTGGCAACAAAATTCATGACAAATTTTGCCATTGGTCGTATCTTGTGTTATATTTGGTCATGAGAGTAAGTTCAATGCACTAGGCATTGGGGTTATAATAGTTAAATAATAACAATGATTAAAAATTATTACACTCCAATGCACAAGTTATTTCATTACAAATTTAACATTTTGTCAAATCTTGTGCTATATATAGCTATGAGAATGACAATTTTTATTTTATGCCCATTCATAAAATTTGATGCATAAATCCCTACACAAAGAAAACATCCTATGTAGCATTTTCTTGTCCATTAATTCACCACGTTGTTATATTACACTCCTTCCATTCCATTCAAAATACAACGTTACATCATCATTGTAGTATTTAACACATATTTTGAGAAATTTTATTATTAGTCTCAACGACGTGAGAAAATTACGGCATTAACCCAGAGTTGTAATATATAACTTCAACTATCATTAGTATTTCACGATAATTTTACGTAAAACGATGTTCGATCGTTCCATGGACGTTTTGTTGCATGAATAAGTTTATTACTGACATACACTAATATTATAATTTGAATAAGACGGAAGGAGCAGCACGAATACCATTGGAACGACGCTGTTAAATTTTAACTAATTGACATTGTTCATGATCAAATTAAAGCTTTTTCTGTACCCAAATGACATGAAGCATTGGACTTGCTTTGAAAGTAGCAAAAAATATTTTTTGCATAAGTACAAATCTTGATGCACAAATCACAATATAACAAAAACATATTATGTGGTTTTCTTGTATCCATTAATTTACCGTACAGGAATAATATAGCACGACTATTATCGGAGCAACGTTGTTAGATTTTAACAAATTGTTATTATTCATGATCAAAATAAACATTTATCTATATCAAAATATCTATTATCTTTGGACTTGGTTTTAGTTAGAGAGTTTTTTGTATTTAATGATGATGATGGTAGAATCTTCGCGGCACATTGCGTAAGAGGAGTTCGAAATCGAGAATGTTGATGGGATCATTGAAGTGTCCGGCTTGTATCAACCAGGTCAAAATTCTCTTCCTCCCTGATTTTCGCCTTTGGGAAATGATGATCCAACGCGGGAAAATTGTAAAAGTTATCGGATTAGCACTTAAGTGAGGAGATAATTGAATATAATCAAATCCTCTAATCATATCGCTTCTATTGAATGAAGGTAGCACCGTAGCAGCATGCCAGAAGCTACACTTATGAAAATTCTTGAATTCCTCCTCTACAATTATAAGAAATCATGAAATGAAAACTATGTAGCTAGGGACTATTGAGATCTATTAAGCACAAAGGCTTGATGTCATTCAAAAGTAAAGTACAATTTGATGAGAAAAAAAACAAGGATGTAACCCTAGCAACCAATTAAAACCAAAACTATACTGATCAAATAAATATTATTAGAAAATATTCTTTTTATCCCATGGTATTTATAATCGTTTGTTTCGATACGAGAATTTATGTGTGTTGAATTTTTGTGAAATTTGATGAAACAAGAATAATTTTTTTAGGGATAATGGGATTGTTGTGAGAAAAGGTGGTGGATATATTATAGCAGAATATGATTGATGTGAACTTTTTAGATTAAATATTGACTAAAAGAGAAAAAATGGTAAGTAAATTAGGACAGTCCAAACAAAAAATATTATATGTATTATGTGACGGAGGGAGTATGTATGAACCACTTCAATTACTTTTACACTACCTTTTCTTTGAAATTATACTTTCTCCGACCCACAATAATTGTAACACGTTGATTGTGCGCACTTGTCGAAACGAAATTTGATTCGCGTCGCGAGACAATCAAATATCATTTTTTTAAAAATTATCGTGAAACGTTAATAGTAATTTAAGTTATGTACTATCATCTGACGTCGATGACATAATTTTCTAACGTCGTTGAGAGATAAAATGAAACTCCTCAAAATACATATTGAATAATATAAAAAATAAAAAAGTTATAATTATTTTGGGATAGAGAAAATAATTCATATATACATTTTCTTTTTTTCTCTTGTCATACATAACACTTTTCATGTAAAACTCAGCTCACAATTAATAAATCAATTCAGTTATTTATTATTGAATCAATTTTATTGAAATTTGACATAAATCGAGATATCACAAACTCAAATATGTGACGTTTTTCACTTATCTTTGTGTTGGATGTTAGAATAAAACAAGTAAAGTGTGGAGTAATTATCTCACCCTCCCTTTGCTGGTACAAACTAATTTCTCAATCTTCTCTACGTTTGCTTCATGAATCATGATAATCCTATGTTGGCTATTTGTAGTGCAACCCCAACATCTGTATGAAATATCATTAGTTTTCGACGAGGAGTCTTGAGTACTGCTATCAAAGTTTCCCCACATCTCAACTTTGCCATTTATACATCTCATCCAATTCCCGTCAAATCAAGTGAGCAAAGCCCATTCTTCGAGTGCGGATCTATTCGAGCACAAAAAACAAGAATCAAAGAAAAAGGCTGCCCAGTGACAATAATCATCTTAAAATCAGGTAAATGATGTGTATTCATTGTTTTCAATGTCAAAGATCAGATCTTTACTCATTTTCTTCTCCAATTTGTGTTTCTGTGCCCTACCCTTCTCAGATTTCATGCTTTTGGGATCTGGGCAAGTTATAGATTCTTTTGTTTCTTTGCAATTGCTTCGTCTTGTGATCCCCTAGATTTTGGGTTCTGCAATTTTGTGGGTGTGATTCCCTAGAGCTGGTGTTTGATTCTTCGAGGTATACACATTCATATATGTTCTGGAGGCTGCAAATATGTGTATATTTAACTATGGTATTGATTGTTTTGTTTCTTGGTTCTGTTGTCGGATTTATCTCTTGGTTTGTTGATTGTCAACGTCATTCTAATGATTGCGAAGATAGATCATTGCATTCGAAATGTGATTGAATTTGATGCATTGTGCTGAGATATTGAAATCGGGATGGGATGGGTTTGGGGAAGATACGGTTTCTTGGATTTACTACAGCATTGTCTTGGAGACGAATGATGGAGTGGCTTTTTTTTTTTACGGATAGTGTAAACTGCATTTTATTCGATTAGTTCTCGTAGGCGGCATGATTTGGATGCTGTTGATTCTTAGCGTTCTGTTGTTCCACATATGGTC
>JAOVYX010003624.1:765-10864 GCA_035668315.1 Drosera spatulata
TAATTTATGTGTCTAAAAGTTTTTTACTTAACCATTCAAGATAATTGAATCTTTTTTTAATTATTGAATTATATCATAGATGATTATTCATAATAAATTTTCGTTAAAAGATCAAACACTCAAAGAAGTCGTCCACCATATAAGCATTGTCATTAAACTTAAGCATCCATATTGCTCAAAATAAGTTATAACTTGTCTCAAACACTTAAACAATCTAGATGATTGATCGATTATTTTTTATTTTTCAAAATGCATTTGTTACTAATTTATGTGTCTAAAAGTTTTTTACTTAACCATTCAAGATAATTGAATCTTTTTTTAATTATTGAATTATATCATGGACCCACAGACCAATAGGTTACGTTTCAAATTTAATGAAATTATTTAGTTGAATCGGATTTATAATATGGACATTTAAAACATGTAACAAACATATCATTAAAAAAACGCGTATTTTTACATATCTGTCGAAAATAAACGGCAAAACATGTTTTTTTTCAAAAAGAAAAAAACGAAGGATACGTGTATTATACGCGTTTTTGCTAACTATGTTGTTGACCGAATAGTTGATGCATACACATTCCAATACAGCTTATTTGAAACCCGTAGACTGATACAAAGAGAAATGCTAAGTACACCAAAAATTGAATGTATAAGCACCTAAAAGTCTAAAACCTATGAAATGAATAGCACAGAACACAAACATTCATTTGACCAACAACTCTCTCGCGTTCACTATGAAGCAACACATTAGATATCAACATTATCAAATTTAACAAGCGTTACCAGCTTTCTTATCCACAGGCACATAAACCGGCAACCTGATCGGAACCTCACACCGGACCAAACACCCGCCCTCCCAAACCTCCCTCCCTGCCTTCTCCTCCTCTACATACAAAACATCATCCACCCGTTCCACATCACTTTCATCCCTCGACTCCGACATGAAAAACCTCACCTTTCCCTCATCTCCATCCACAACCACTCCCCCGACCATACTTCCGACTCCATCACTTCCCAAGCATTCCCTCATCCTCCAAGCTGCCTCAATCGCCTCCCTCCCGATCCGCTCCAAATCACCACTCTTGACAACAATCAATGCCCCGATCACCTCGAATCCCTTTATTATCAGCGTCCTAAGATCATCTGCACATAATCAAACAAATCTAACAATCATCAGAGATTCGTTAGATTAAATTTGCTAGGGTTTCAGTCCAAAAGGATTAGTTCAGTGATAAACTAACTCTTTTTCCAAATCATGTGATGACAACTCCATATAGTATCAAGAATGAATCTCTCGATTATATTGACTCACCGGCTTCTTTAGAGAAATCCGGCGAGATCGAATCGGCGCCGGCGGCGGTGAGGTGGAGGCAGCGGAGAGTGGAGACGATTGTGATCGGAGGAAGAAAGGGAGAGCCGATCAGCCATTGAAGGGAGACGGCGGCGGAGAGGCGGAGAACCCTAAATGTTTTTGTGCCGCCCGCGGCGGAGGCGGAGGCGGTGGTCAACGGCGAGGGGGCCCTTGGTCAAATGTGTGATGGCTTTTTTGAGGGGATTGTAATGTTGAGAGTTCAGACTCGTGGAATGTCACATTACATATGCTCATGTTTTTTTTTTTTTTTTTGTTGCAATACTATGTAACCATGGTTTAAGCAACGTGCTTTTATGCAAGGACAACTTGCTTTTGCACAAATTAGGTTTGTGTTATAAAATCCAAGTTACTTATTTGTTCAATAAAACCTTTTTCTTATTTGCATAAATATGATCGTCACATGTGTCGATTGAGTAATTCATATCACATTCTATAAAATACACTGCAGCATCAAACCAATTTTAAATCAAAATCAAAATATATTATATTATGTGTGAGTTTGATAAAAGTACATAAAAATAACAATCTAAACATAACCTAATCATGTTTTCATAATTAATTGAATTTTCGACTTTATTTGTCCGTTTCAATGTTATGTATTAAAGATAATAGGACGAAAACTAATAAAAATAACAAAATAGATTCAATTATTTTCATCAATCTACATCTTAATTTGATATTTTTCAATCCCAGCTTTTGCATTCAAATCATATCTACATCGGTTGTTCGTTAGTTAAAGATTATCCTATTGTCTATTGTAGTAGTAGATTTTTTTGATGCTTTTTATTGTTGAAGTATTTTTTTTATCTTTGTTTGAGATTAATAAATACGATTTTATTGGTAACATATTTTTTATTTGAGATTAATAAATAAGATTCATTGTGTCTTTTGCCTTTTGTTCTTTGAGATATACACTAATCAACTTTGCAATCTTTTTCAGAATACAAATTAATTACATACTTCTTTAGTAAAAAAAGGTCCTAGATGAAAAGATTATATGATTGGATCATTAATGATATTTTGTCAGAAGATGAAAAAAAAAAAGAGTCACGAATGATATACTAGATCTCTGCATCGCATTGTCATTTATTTATAAGCGTTCATCAGCCAAAGCAAATCGCTAACAATCAGAAACACAGCAATACTCAATACTATGGAGTTTGTCAGAGATGTGTTCATCTACGACTTCTATCTCTCTGTTCAGTCCATCAACAGTAAGCTCAACTTCTTCAAAACCATCACCGTCGACACCGCCTTCCCTGGTTTCCTCCGTCCAACCCCTCGAAATGCCTCCATCTATGATCGTTACAATGATCTAATACACAACGTTCAAAGCACGAAATTGATCCAAGTTGGAATAACCTTATCCGATGATGCTGGAAACATAGGAGGAACGTGGCAGTTCAATCTATGTGATTTCAACCCTATGTATGATCCTTGCAACCCTGACTCCATCGCACTCCTCGCTAGGAGCGGTGTCAACTTTGCTACGAACTTGGCCATTGGTGTCCCGAGTTGGATGTTTGCGATGTGGATGGCCCAGGACATTGTATTTTCAAGTCATCGCGAGTTGAAGTGGGTCACTTTCCAGGGAGCATACGATCTTGGATACCTGTTGCACTTGCTGCCTTATAGGCAGCCACTGCCCATGGACGTTGAGGGGTTTCGTGATAGATTAAGGCAATATTTTGGATCGCAGATTTATGACCTAAAGGCGGTGGTTGAAGGGAATGGACATTATGGGTTTGGGTTGGAGAGGACGGCGAAGTTGGTTGGGATTAAGAGGTTGTTTGGTGTGGCACATCAAGCGGGGTCAGATAGCTTGTTGACGGCTATGGTGTTTGGGATGGTGAGGAGGATGCCGCAGATGGATGTGGAAAGATACAAAGGTTGTCTCTACGAGATGACCGAACAAAGTGTAGTAGCGTCTAAGGGATCATCCTCGACCGACGCAGAAAAAGAAGATGATGGTAGACAGTGAAGCGCAAGAACCATCTCAGATGCCAAGAACATGCTGATCCTCCATGTCTTAGTTTATTGGATCACAAAGAAAGTTAATATAGAAGGTGCAAATGTATGTATGCAACCGATCTTCGCAGTTCGCCATTTCGAGAAGAGACTCTCTTCGTCAACAGTCTCATCACAATGGACGTTGTATTACCGAGTATCCTCTACTGTTCTCCATACCCTGCTCCTACCCTGATCATTCACTACTATATATTTTAGCAAATTTGTTTTAGATGCTATTAGCACATTTGAAGAAGCATAGTTGATGTTTAGTTTCTTTCTTATTAGGTCAAACTAGACTTTACCTGTATGATATTTTGCGTGAATCGATGTGTATTGTTTTACTATTTATATGATATTATATTCATAAATTAACGACCGGTGAACTCATATTTTCATATTTATGAATTAAGTTGAAATCACATTATTTAGCTTGTTAAATTACATTATTTAATGTTGATTGTCAAATTTGGTATCCCGAACAAAGTTCCCCCAAATTAGGAATTGTAAAATCAACTTTGACTCAAGAGTTAAATTACTATAATGAGAATGAAAAAATTGTTTAATTTATCTTGTCAAGTTATAAATATATATATTTGTGTGAAAAGTTTTTTATTGCATTTGTGAAAGAGTCTGAGAAGTTCATTATGATATTTTTTTTTTATTAAGCACGATCACTATTAAAATAAAAAAGGAAAATGAAAATGTAGAATGTTGAAGATGAAGTGAAAAAGTAATATAAGAGAATTTAATAAGGACCAACCAAAAAAAAGTTGACATTTGTATTATATATTTATAATGATTAACCAAGGATCTTAATGTTGAGGTGATAAAAATGATCTTGATCGACACAAAGTAATCTGAACTAATTAATCACTCCTCATTGTTATTATATTGAGGTTTTTTTTCATCCAAATTATCCTCGTAAATCTAGTGAGTATAGAATAAACCTGTTTACAGTTTGCTAAATGAATCAACATTATTAATAAATACTAAATGAATTTCTTAATGGATCTTAGGATCTGTATCTATTTATCTATTTATATATACAAAATTAATTTAGTCTTTTTTAGTATCAATGTTTGATTTATTTTGGTATCAAGTTTGGTTACTCATGCATTAATGGCATAATATTTATGATTTATATTTAATAAACTCAATTTGTAATATCTTTGTATTATCTCATGCATGTTGTTCAATATTGATACATATTTGTTTCATTATTATAACATAATTAAAATATAATAACTACTATAATAATAGAGTTCTCAAATAAGATTTTTTATGTGATTTAAAATAGATATATGTAGTTATCAATAGTATTTTTTTTATATACATAATATGAATTACATAAACTACGTTATAATAAATCAAGTTAAGGACTTGTATATATAAAACAGATTTAGTCTATTTTGATATCAAATTTGGTTGATCCTACATTAATTACAATACTACATATTTATGGTTACATATAACCTAATTAATGTAGAATGACTTTTTATTTTTCCTTTCGTTTGTTTGTCTATTTGATTTACAATGGTACTTAATTTTCTTTGACATATATTCTATTAATATACATATAAAAAAAAAAAAAAACCTCATCATCCCACTTGTTCTTAATTACTTCACTTTGTTACTAAGAAAGATGTTGGTCTAGTGGTGTTCGACTCAACCTTCTTCTTGAAGGTTTTGGGTTCGAATCCACCCTCGTCACCAAAAAAAAAAAAAAAAAAAAAAAGATTCATAACCGCTCAAATACACAAAATAATATGTTAGAAATTATGATTTGTTAGAGAAGTTAAGTATTTGGTATTTTAATAGTTAAATGATCAATGATCTTTGAAATACTTAAAGTGATAAGATGATGGTGTTACACGACTTAATCCTTATGAGAGTGACTAATGATGTTTCATATGTCCTCATCATGACATTGTGTTTATGATGTGGGAGGTTATAAAGAAAACCAAAGACCCTTGAACACTATAAACAGAAGCCAAATGTGAGGCTTTGCAACACAACATATCCATTCACAACACTTACAATATTAATTCTTCCTTCCTCCTTCTTCCTCTCTACCTCTTAGAGTATCATCTTGTTAGGTTTTGAGTTTGCTATCGACGACTTAACTCTTATGAGGGTATCCTGAAAATATGATCATTTGTAACCCATTAACAAACTGCATACGTAGTGGGGGTGATTCAGAACTTTACGGACATCCGCTGTCAAGTTGTTCATTTGCTAGTTATCCTCATATTCATTTTTGCTAGATGCTGTTAAGAATTTGTTTTATCGGGTATAGTTTCACTTCAACCTCGGTGTAGTCTTCAACAAAACGGCGCTAATTCCATGACTCGAGATGAGGAGAGATCATTTTGCGGTAGAAACACTAGGAAAAACCCACTCCCGCAGTCGCGATTTGTGATTAATTTTGTTTAGGTATGTGAGGGGATTATAATGTTGGGACTTAATGTGTGTGTATGTCACGTACGTTTAGTTTAAAAATTGCTTGTCGGAGTACCATGTGTCTATGTAACTATGGTTCATCAGATAAAGTCTAAAGATGTATATTTGTTTAATGACAAAATGTATATTTGTTGTTATTGTCATCGTCCACTGTGAACTTGTGTTTGCGCACATTATGATTGTGTTACCATGCTACAAAAAAACAGGGGTTTTTACATATAATTTGGATTTGGTCAAATCCAAGTTATACTTGAAAACTTGAACATGATTCTTACCAGTGTCGGTTTTTGAATCTACTATGCAACTTATAAATCCTCACAAGGGTGGTTTTTTAATTCATGGTTTACCAAGAGACGATAAAAGAATTGGGTAATTTAAATCAAATTATAAGTTATCTTATAATTTTTTGTGAATGGCATATTTAAGTTGAGACCTGAAGTATAAGAATAATTATCCATACATAATCTAATCATGTTTCTTCGGATGTAGGGGTGGTTGTGGATCTCCAAAGAGAACGGGAAAATAGATGACTTTTAAACAAAGTTATATTCATTATAAATAAAAAGGATTGCTATTTTCAATACAAAAAATGATATTGCCAAAATTTTCTTTGAGACAAGAACATTTTCGTTATAAAAATTTTTATGGATTATTTGTCAAAGCAATATCAATTTTGGTCTTGAAAATATCAATCTCTTAAATAAATCCTCAATCATACAAAAAAAAAAAAGAAAAAAGAAAAAAAAACTTATGAATCTAAAACATCATGGTATTAATTCAATTTCTCTCAGTAGAGTGAAAAATACACAAAATGGATTCTTTTAAATTTTTTTAGTGTCACCATACTGTACTCAAATGGCAATCAAGCTTTGAGAAAAAGAAGAAAACACACACAAAAGCCAACATAACCAGAATACAATATGAACAAGAACAAAATAGAATATCTTTAAAAAAAAAATTAGAATACTGCCAAGCTGAAACATATCCACTTCGCCTACGCCAAAGTTGCGAGTGAGTGCAAACAATCTGTTTTGCCTCATGCAGTACTCTAATTCAAGTGTTTTAGCACCAATGCCGCGCTGAACAAATGATCCATCTATACAATGGATGAGCATAAATATGAAAGTTCCTAAATGCTGTTAAGAATTTTGTTGTCGAGTATAGTTTCACTATTCCAACCTCAGTGCAGCCTTCAACAAAACGCGCTAATGCCATGACTCAAGATGAGGAAAGTTCACTTCGCGGAAGAAGCACAGGGCAGAACCCACTCCAGTAGACGAGATTCGTGATGCTGATGCTTCATGCTCAATGCCTGCACAATCAGGAATCATAAGAGGTAGCTGAATGAAGGACGCTATATAAAGCGAAGGTGAGCTTTATATATCTCAGCGCATGAAAGCATTATCAAGAAGGCGAAGAAGATCAAAGTACCTTCTTGAAGGAAAGCCGCGGGGTTTGCCAACAGCATGTCTTTGTCTTCGCATCATCAATTGATCTGCAGAAACAAATGAAACCATCTTCATTAGAGTCGAAAGAAAGCTCGTCATATCCATATGTTCACTTCAACCACGACAGCTTGAGGGATGCAAAGGATTTGACCAAAGACAAATATGTATCTGAAAATCTAGCATCTTTTGCTTATTAAACAATACGATCCACGAGACATATATACCGTGTGCAAGACTAACTTACCCATCTTGACGCTCTAGAACATCTCCATTGATTGCAGTGCCATTAGCAAAAATAGTGGGATAGTCAGAGCACACATATGAATCAAGAAACAAATCCTGATGAGCATGAACAGAAACATGTTCCGGCGACTTGAACTTCAAGTGGGCCATGTCGGACGACTTCAGCGGAAGCAGCTTCTTATGAAGCCTTAAGTTCCTACAGAAACAGTTACACTTGGGCAGAATATCTTGCTCCGGAACATCCAAAACCTTGAGTTTCTCAATGCATCCATCTTCCACAAATGAATCAACTCCGAAACCCGAGTCGCTGAATAGACAGTCTCGACAAGACCTATGAGGCGCAGTTGCTCCAGTACTCAGCGCATTCCCGTCACTGTTCCTAATTGTGCTGACAACATCATTCTCGAGGTTGCCATGACGAGAGAACTGAGATAGACTTTGTCACTCCAGCTCCGCCACGGCTACATCTACTCCAGGATTTCGTCGCTTTTTTGTTGTTGATTTGCTATTTTGTTAGGATTTGAGTATAATACAATAAGAAATCGTTACAGTGTCAGTGAGAGGAATGATTGACTTGCCGGCTTCTTTGGAGAAACCTGGAGAAAGAGAATCTTTGGCGGCGGTGAGGTGGAGGCAGCGGAGACTGGAGATGATTGTGATCGGAGAGAGAAAGGGAGAGCCGATCAGCCATTGAAGAGAGGCCGAGGTTTCGGCGGAGAACCCTAATTGTTTAGGTGCCGCCAGCGGCGGCGGCAGCGGTCATTGGTGGTGGTGGTGGTCAACGGCGGGAGGGCGTCGTGGTCTATTGTGTTTGGGTTTTGTGAGTTAAATTATACTCCATCCTCAGTCTCACCTATTTTTCAACTTTTTGACATATAAATTTAAATCAATTTTTTATATTTTTTAATTTTAATTTTTAATTATATAATTTTTTTAATCTATTTTAATTTTTAACCATATAAAATTTATTATATCAAAAATAATATAAAAAATTAAGATATTTCGACAAAACGATACAAAATTTATAAGATGGGGAGATAATAATGACTTATATAACCCATCACCAACAAGCTAGCATAGATCGCTAGACTTGCAAAAAAGCAAACTATACCCTTTGATACATGTTTACTTCACTGCATTTCTGCTATACAACAAAAACGACACCAGCAGTGCAGATAAATGTCTACATTAGGACTATAGAGCAGAGCAAGGGGCATTCCACCTAGCTGCAACAAAAGAGTCCAGCGTCGATTTCTTCAATTCATCCATGATAGTACATTGATCCATAGCAAAATTAATCAAACGACCCATGATGCACACTACAGGGCTTTATCGTTGTTCGAAAGATCGCATCATTTCTCATTCTCCAAATTATCTCATATACCACAGCACTGGCCAGCCTTTTCTTGAAACCCTTGCCCCTCAGCTGTGCTGCCATTTGAAGAACATTTCCCTCACAGCTGTAACAAGGGGGCGGCTCCCTCGATCTGGTAGCTCATTCCTTTACAATGCCTGCACTAAACGGGCAAGAGAAAAAAAAGGTGATCGTAACATTCAATCTCAATGTTACCAAGGGCACGTACTAAAACATCAATCCTTCCCATACCCATAAGTTTATCTCGGGAGTTCAAACCCCTCTGAGCCATAAGCCAACATACAAATTGTTACGAACAACAATCCGAGATAAAAAGCAAAAATAACGAAATAATAATCACTAACCAAAACGAAATCAATAAGGAAATCAACAACACCAGATTTTACGTGGGAAAAACCCTCAAGGGGAAAAAAAAACCACGAAGAACGGAAATCCAGTATCAAAACGTAGTTTACAGCGTTTCCTGAACCTGATCGTTCAATCTCACTTTGTGTGCACTCAAAAACCTCTAGAGATCAACAAAATATCGTCTCTGTCGCTCTACAATCGTCGACCAACAATAGAACCCTAAAAAAAGCTATTTATAGGGTCCGCAAACAAAATAGATCTGGAGGCCGTCGCGTCCGCGACCCTGGCCAAAACCACCTGTGCTGTTTGTTTGCGCGTCTGATGCTCCTTAAAGCTCCGAATACTCAAGACAACATCAACAATCTCCACTTTGGCTTGAGTAGACGCACCACAACCAGTGAATCCAACTACCAATCCTCCTGTGCCATAACCTGACACGTCTTTGCATCCCTTATTCGTGTGGAGGGATGCACCACCACACCATTCAGTAAGAAGTAACATGAATCAAGTCCAAACACCGCTTGAACTTGATCTTAGTGACTCCTTTGGTTAGCATATTCGCCTTGCGTTGTCTTTTGTGTGAACCTTCCGCAAATCTACGTCTTTAGAATCCACCCATTCTCGAATCTTGTGAAACCTTACATCAATATGCTTTATCCGAGCATGGTAAACCTGATTCTTGGCCAAATAGATTACAGTTTGACTATCACAAAACACATAGACACCATTTTCCTGCTTGAAATCAAGTTCTTACACTATATTTCTGAGCCATATAGCCTCCTTTCCTGCCTCAGTCAAAGCTATATACTCCGTCTCTGTGGTGGATAGAACAACTACATC
>JAOVYX010003625.1:0-10863 GCA_035668315.1 Drosera spatulata
TGCATATTATCATGTTAGCGAAGGGAAGTTGCAACCTAGGGCCAAGAAGGCCATCTTTCTTGGATATCAACCAGGTGGGAAGGGATACAGACTGTACTCTACTGATCCATTATCACCTGGGATAGTCATCAGCAGAGATATGACATTTGACGACGAGTCGATGTTAGTCAAGAAAGCAGAGCAACAAGAAAGCAAAGAACTTATCATACTATCTCCAAAAGGCTTTCTATGTTGCTTAGCAAGGGGATAAGTCTCACAAACATTATCTGATGAGAAGTGTCTAGGAGTGAAGGGCAAAGATGATATGCGTTTCAACTTACCGAAAGAAGGATGGCCAAGCCTACAATGCCAGAGCTGCTATACAGGATCCAGCTTATAGACAGAAGAACTGAAACAAATGGAGCTTGAGAAATTATGTACAAGATATAGACCCCCATACTCTTCATTAAGGACCATAGGAGTCTTTAAGAAAGGGGCCTGAAGCACTCAACCTCAAGAATTAAATATTAAATCTTCAGAAAATTGCTTGTCAATTTACTTGCTATGAGTAAATTGAACTTAAATTTTGGAACATGTAAAACATGTTCAAGAATGATGCTAGGTTTGAGTTGCACAGTCCCAACATGTGTCATAGCATTTTTCCCTCCATTAGGCATGGTAAAGGAGATGGATTTATCAACTGGGTTTAAGGGGTCTTGAATAACCCAGCATCAGGATAGATGTGATATGTAGTATCACTATCTACTACCCATACTCCTGGAGTAGTAAGACTCATAAGACATGGGTGCATACCTGCCATCATTGAAATAACACCTTGTTCTCTTGAGTAGCCTCCTTGATCAGGCCCTTTTAACTTGCTCAATAAACCCAGCAGTTGATTATACTCCTCCTTCAAAAAAGAATACATGATATTGACATTCCTTTCTAATAAAGGACCAAGACTGTTGAACCATATCCTAAGAAATTGATGATAAGCAAAACAATCTCATCAAGGCAGCAAGGTCATGACTCAAGGACAGAAGGGTAACAAGGTGAAGGCAAGATCCACAAATCATCAGACCTCGTGAACAATGCTGAGTGTTCTGTTGAGGAAAATTGAAGCAGTAGAGCTCAGTGCAGGACAAAGACAGATATGTCACAGTGACAGTTTTCAGTGACAGTTTTCACAGGTTGTTTATTCTCTGGTCGTTTCAATGAGCGAAAGTTGGCATTGAACTCTTCCCAATCAAAATTAACGACTGAGATTATTCGAAAGGAAGAGACAACGGCTAGTAGAAAGAGTGTTGTCTACAAATAGCTGATGTGTAGCAAGGTTAAAGTTAGAACTGATTTTTCAAAAAGGAGCAAGTTGAATGTGCTGAAGAAAAACTCTCTAGCTGTACAAGTGTTGCGTCCAAAGACAACATAGAGGCTCACAACTACACGAAGGGTGCACAAAGACTAAAGGGTAACTGATAGGTGTAAATCACGAGAGCTTTAGTAAGCTGTCCAAGAGAGGTGTTCAGCAGAAGACTTCACCAAAAACCCAATACATAGTGGAATACCTCTTAGTTGATCACACTGATCTCTAAGGGAAGAGTGGACGTTTGTTTTAGAGTTTCATTTGAAATCTATCGTCAGAACCACTATAAACTTGGTGTCGTTACTTTTCTTGCATATTTATTGATTCTTATAATCTAGTCAAATCTAATTGAAATTGAAAGAGATTGTTATAAGAAACAGGTGAAGAAGCAGTCATAATATCCTGAGACTCAAAATCCAACTGACAGCAAAGCTGAGCTGAACTATTAGTAGAGTTGCTCTTGGATTTGCTGATATAACCATTTATTCGAAATAAACCTATTCAACCCCCCTACTAGGTTTATTTTCTCCTTTAGGAACAACAATTGGTATCAGAGCCTGTCTCTTTAGGCTTTACAGCTTTAAAGAGAAAAATGTCACTCTTTTACTTGATTATTTGTGGCAAAGAAGTTACTAACTAGCTTGTGAGAATGTCTTAACTTGGCACACATGTCAGTCCTCCCTTGTGTACTGCTGATAAATTCAGTCACTGGAAAAAGAGGATAAGAATGCACATGGACGCTATTGATAGAAGAATCTTCACAACCATTATCCAGGGGCCCTTCATTCCCATGACAGCAGACCCAAGTGATGACAGAAAACTAGTACCAAAGGAAGAGAAAGATTACACAGAAAAAGATTGGGAACTGTTCTCCTTCGACAACAATGTAATGAATATACTCTATCAATCTCTTGAGCCAAAGTTGTTTGTCACAGTCATACACTGCAACATAGCGCATGACGTGTGGAACGCCCTGATCGTTGGAATCGAGGGAACCTCTGAAATCAGATGCAATAGGGAGAATGAGCTAATTCAACAGTATGAAAGAATCCAAATGAGAGAAGACAAAAATGTCACAAACTTCTATGAGCGCTTCAATGTACTGAACAACGAACTCAATGACCTGGATCATCCCATTGAACAGAAGACTCTAACCTTGAAATTCATATGGTGTCTTACCTCTGAATAGGATGCTAAGACGACAGCAATCAAAGAGTCAATAAATTTGAGTAGCACCACTTTGCCTATACTTTTCGAAGTCCTGTACACCTACCAGTTGGAAATCCTTCAAAGAAAAGAAGAAGTAGTTGAAAAGACAAAGAATCTTGCACTGAAAGCTGCAGAACCTAGAAAGAAGGAAACTACAGCAAAAACCGCATCAACTGTGGACGCAACTGTGTCTAATGACAAGGAGCGAAGATGCAAGAGAGGCAAGGGAGATGATTGACATGGTATTTGATTTTCACAACCCTAAACTGGGTTTGAGGTTAATGAATTTCCAGATCATGTTTACAAGCTAGATAAGGCTCTGTATGGGTTAAAGCAGGCACCAAGAGCATGGTATAAGACCTTATCAACATATCTTCTCGAAAATGGGTTTATAAGAGGCAAGGTAAACACAACCCTTTTCCTCAAGAGGAGCAACAAGGATGTTCTTCTGGTACAGATATATGTGAACGCTATTATTTTTTTATCTACAGATAATGGATTTTGTGATGAGTTTACTGAGCTCATGAAATTAGAATTTCAGTTGAGCCTTATAGGAGAGCTCAAGTACTTTCTTGGACTGCAGGTTCAGCAGAGCTCAAAAGGAATTTTTCTAAACCAATCCAAGTATTTACACAATATGGTTAAGAAGTTTGGTTTAGAAAATGTTAGTACTATGAGAACACCGATGAGCAACTCAGTCAAGTTAGAAAATGATGAAAAAGAAAAGTCCATAAGTGCCACCTTATACAGAGGAATAATAGGATCTCTCCTATACATTACAGAAAGCAGGTCAGATATCATGTTCTCCGTGTGTGTGTGTGTGTGTGTGTGCATGATTTCAGTCAAATCCAAAAGAATCACATTATTCTGTTGTAAAAAAAAATCATCAGATATCTCAAGGGAACTCTAAACTTAGGACTGTGTTATCCAAGAGATTCAGATCTAATACTTTGTGGCTATTCTGATGCTGACTTTGCTGAGTGTACAGTGGATAGAAAAAGCACCAGTGGTTCATGTCAGTTTCTGGGTGACAGACTAAACTCTTGGTGCAATAAGAAGCAAACAATAGTATTAACGTCCACTGCTGAAGCAGAATATGTAGTAGCAGGAAGTTGCGTGGCACAGGTTCTCTCGATGAGATCACAGCTTCTGGACTATGGAATGCACATTGTCTATACACCCATATACTGTGATAACACTTCAGCAATCGCAATAATAAACAAGGGTTTCACTCACGAACGAAGCATATAGACATCAATTACCACTTTATCAAGGATCATATTCAGAAGAACGTCACATTGGAATTCATCTCAACAGATAAGTAAGTGGCCAATATTTTTACAAACCACTAGATGAGAAGAAATTTATTCACTTCAGAGGAGAATTAGGATTGATAGATAACGAATATTAAGGCATAGAAAAGTTATACATAACCATTCTGCTGGACAACATAGCAAGGCAAGGCAACACTCTGCTGACGAACTCTACTAATGACGCATAAAAGATTCTCTTCCAACGGTTACAATTCTATTATGAGAAAGTTATAGCCGTTACAATTCTACTAATGTCCATTGGCCTTATTGCCTATAAATATCGACACTTTGGAAAACTTTTCACACTTTACGTTTCCTCTCATCTCAACTACCTCTCAAACTTGCATACTCTACTGACAAACCCTAGTTCACAACATACACAAGCAAACTTCTCTTAGTCTCAAATTGTTGACAATCTGTATAGTTTCTTAGTTGGTTTCGCACTTCTCAATCAAGTTTTCGCCTTATATCTTAATTTTTACTCTTGATTTTTAGACTAACAAATGACAGTAAAGGGAGCAAAGACCTCACAAATCAAAACCGGAAACATCTTGCTGATTGCTGAGGCATCTAACTTTTAAGAGGGGATCAAGGAGATCACCTAAATTCTTGTTAATGCAGGTCTACAGGTACTACTTGGTGAAGAAACGAGAATTCTAGTCCAAGAAGTGTTAGAATTTTGGGACTCTGTTAGTATCAGTAAGGATGGCGAAAGGATAACTATAGTTGTACGGGGTGAAGAAATTATATGGGCGCCAAGGGCTTTGCTGAGGCCCTCAAACTCAACAATGACAGAATACTGCCAGAAGAAGTACCAACAGAGAAGATACAGGAAGGAATGAACAAGATGATGGCGCATATCCCAGAGAAGGGATAATTGCTTAAGAAGTACTTCTAGGAGAAGTATGAATTCCTTGATGATATACTAAAGAAGTGTCTTCTAGTTGTAGATGGTTCTAAGGACAATGTGAATCAAGATCAACTGCGAATGATGACCGGTTTGGTTCTGGAGAAAGACTAAACTGGAGCAAATCAGTGTTTGGAATTTTCATCAAATGGCTTAGGGTAAAAAAGAGGTATGCATTCGAACGAATCATAAGCCTGCTTAGGGAAAAGCTCTTGCAGCATTCAAAAAGAAGGAGACAGCAAGCAAGAACACAGTAGAGACAACCACAAAGCCCTCACCTATAAAAGAAACCAGAAAACCTTAGACAAAAAGGAAAACCTTAGAACCTGCTGAGAAAAGGGTTTGAATGCCCCCACAGAAGAGATAGAAGAAGAAGGAATCAACTTCACAAGAGCCCCTCATATCAGCAAATCAAGGACTAGAACACACAGAAGCATTAGTAAGAGAACTCTCAACGAACATTCAGAAGTGAAACAGCTGCTAATAAGAAGAGTAGTGCCACTACGAGTAGCTTGAATACCCAATAAGTAATATAGACCGCCAAGATCTTTCAAAGAAAAAGCACTGGAAATAGACTGAATGAAGTCACTAACCAATTGTTAAGAGCTGCCCGTGAGAATAATATCATCAACATAGACTAATAAGATCAGAGTGCCACGAGTCGATGTATGAACAAACTTCGAGGTATTGGCCTTGGAGGATTGAAAGACATACTGAAGCAGATAAGAGCTTCATCTATGAAACCAAGACAAACATAATCAGGATAATGAGGATTAAAAAAACCCTGCGACTGTGTCATATACACCTCCTTCATTAGATCACCATGTAAGAAGGCATTTTTAACATCCAACTGTCTCAATATCATGCCCTTAGAAATAGCAAGAGCAAGAACAAGTTGGACCGTAGTGGGTTTGACAACCGGGCTAAACATCTCAGCATAGTCGATGCCTGCTTGTTGTCGATAGCCTTGAGCAACAAGACGTGCTCCACTGAACCGTCAGAAAGCAACTTAATGCGATAAATCCTCTTGCACCCAATAACATTGATTCCACGAGGACGAGGTACAAGAGACCAAGTCCTGTTGAGAAGTAATGCATGAGATTCTTTGGCCATGGCATCACGCCACTTAGGAGATTTTATTGCCTGACTAAAACATTTAGGTTCAATGTCTGATAAGGTGCTAGTCAAGGTGAATATGTGATTAGGCATAAAAATACCAGCCTTAGGGAAAGTAACCATAGGCTGGAGTGATTGATAAGGAGCTGAAGCCATGGCAAGTTATGGTGATTCAACTGACGCAGGGCTTGATGGAGTTGATGGTAGGTTTATAGTGTTCGACAAAGGTGAATGATTTTGGGATAAAGAAGAGGGAGTAGGACCAGAATCATGTGGTGAAGGGCAAATATCAGAGTTTGGTGTCTCTTCTATTGGTGGTAGAGCTTGCGGAGCTACTGGAGGTGCTGGAATTATCGGCACGCTGGTATGAGAAACGGGCACAAGAGGGCTTTGTAATGTGAGAATAGGGGAACCTGATGACCCTTGGGATTGTGGTGTATTAGGGCATACCAGACTTCTATATGGAAACTCACCTTCATAAAAAATGACATGTCGACTAATATACTCACGACCGAAAATGACATCGAGACAACGATACCCTTTATAATGTGAAGCATACCCAAGGAAAACACACTTAACTGAGTGGGGTGAAAGCTTGTTGTTTGCAATGGCGGTGAGATTTGGGTAGCAAGCACAACCAAAGATACGAAACAATTTGTACTCTGGAAGATCGTTATAAAGGACTTGAAAGGGCGATTTAAATTGAAGCGTGGAAGTTGGCAGCCTGTTTGTAATGTATACTGCTGCGTAAATGGCATCCGTCCAAAAAGAAGATGGCAAAGAACTTTGAAACAGTAAAGTCCGTGTCACCTCAACAAGATGACGGTGCTTCCTCTCGGCAAGCCCATTTTGTTGAGGTGTGTGAGGACAAGAAAAACGAAAGTTGATGCCATGTACCCAAAAATGAGCCTGAAACTTGTGGTTGTTAAATTCACCACCGCCATCACATTGAAATGATCGAATTTTTGTTGTAAACTGGTTCTCGACAAACTTTTGAAAGGTACAAAAAATGAGAGTAAACCTCGCTTTTGTGTCACATTGGAAATAACCACGTAAATCGAGAGTAATCATCAACGAAAATTACATAAAAATTAAACACAGAATTTGACAAAATATGAGACTGCCAAACATCAAAATGAATGAGCTCCAAAGAACATGTGGTGTATGACTCGATGATTTAAATGATAAGACAAGACAAGACAAGACAAGCATATATGTGTTGGCTTGCTTGACAACTTTATTTCACTACGTAGACTATAAAGGACTCGTTCACTAAGATGACCAAGACTATTGTGCCAGACATCTCCAGTAGCGCGGGCAAGAAGAGCAGTTGATCTATGGAAAATGGGATAGAGAGCGTCATGGTTGTGGTTCCGTAAGAGTGTTATTCCCTTTTGATTGTCTTTGATAGAGATAGAGTCGTTAGTGAACACAACAGAACAATTATTATCTCTATATTATTGTCGGACAGAAAGAAGGTTATGAGTCAAGTGAGGGACATGCAAGACATTCTGTAGTTTCAAGTCTTTTGTAAGGGTAGGAAGCATAGTAGAACCCACATGTTTTATAGGCAGAAAATCACCTATTCCAACAACCTGTCGTGAGCCAAAATATGGACGAAGAGAACAGAGATTACGTAAGTGCGGCGTCATGTGCTCGGTGACACTGGAATCATGAATCCATGCAGAATCATAAGACTCACCAACAGATAGCGCGACAAATGACTTCGGAAGATCATCAGATACAAAGGCTTGATTAAATCTATGATGGCACTTCATGGCTATGTGACCAGGCTTTCCGCAAATTTGGCACAAGACAGTAGGGCGTTGTCCAAGAAGACCATCGGAAGTCATAATATTTCGACCAGCACCCCGTCACCCTTGGCCGCATCCTCTACCACCATTGGAACCACGTCCGCCAAATGTTCCTAGACCACCATTTTTTTTCTTGTTGCCATGGATATGAGTACCCTTGCTGGTGGAGGGAATAAATGCTATTGAAGAGCTTGATTCAGATTTGGCAGATTGAAACCATTAAAGACGTTGTTCATGATGGATTAATTTGGCGTGCACGCTATCAAACTCAAGGGGTGAATCTACGGCCATGAGGGCGGTGACAAGTTAGTGATATTTTGATGGAAGACCACGAAGAGCAAACATGACTACTTGTTGAGGCGGCAGTGGTTTATTGATGGCTTGTAGGGAGTCAGCAATGATCTTGATGTCACGGAGATACTTGTCCATAGATTGATCAGCTTTCATCTTCAACATATTCAACCGCATATGAACGATCATCTCCTCGGTAGAGCATCGTTCCACGAATCGATTCTGTAAAGCCTTCCACATCTCATGTGATGACTTAAGGTGCTTAACATCATGATAATCCTCTGGTGTGATACTTGCAGTGATCCAAGAGCGAACGGTCTGATCCAAGCGATGCCACTAATAAAAATTTGGATTTGCCATGAGAGTACCATAAGCACTCACAATAAATTCTGCATCTACAGCGATGCCTCCATACAGGGTCTTGGATGCGTGTTGATGCAACATGACAAGGTGATTGCATACGCATCAAGACAATTGAAGCCCTACGAGGTGAACTATCCGACACATGACCTTGAACTAGCGACCGTAGTATTCGCACTCGAGATCTAGCGTCATTATTTATATGGAGTCACCTGTCAGGTCTACACCGATCATAGAAGCCTGAAGTACATCTTTACTCAAAAGGAGCTGAACATGCGACAACGAAGATGGCTAGAACTAATATAAGATTATGACTTGGACATTCAGTATCACCCAAGCAAGGCCAATGTAGTGGCAGATGCATTGAGTAGGAAGGTCCGTAGAGCAATGGGCAGTCTACAAATGTTAAGGATCACGGAGGCCGAACTGATAGATAAGTTCAACAAGCTAGAGATAGAGGTTCGAATACCATCACTGGAAGGGGTACTCATGAGTTTACAGATTCAGCCGACCTTACAAGAAGAGATAATGCAGACCCAAGGGACTGACGAATCGATGCAAAAGATAAGGAATGAAGTTTACTTAGGGAAGGCCCCAGGGTCCATGATCCATGAAGGCGGTGCCATACGATTTCAAGGACAGCTGTGTGTGCCTAATGATCCGAAACTGAAGAGGAGAATCATGGAGGAAGCACACCAGACTCCATACTCCATCCACCTTGAAGGTAACAAGATTTACCAAGACTTGAGACGGAACTTTTGGTGGGGCAATATGAAGAGAGAGATAGCAGAATTCGTGTGAAGATGGCTCACTTGCCAACAGGTGAGGATAGAACACCAACGACCCGGGGGATTACTTCAACCCTTAGAAATTCCCACATGGAAATGGGAGTCAATATCCATGGATTTCATCATTGGACTTCCAACGAGCACTAGGGGTAAGAACTCAATTTGGGTCATTGTAGACAGACTGACTAAATCTGCACACTTCTTACCCATCAAGAAGACTTGGGATGTGAGACGATTGGCGGGATTATATGTGAATGAAATTGTTAGACTTCACGACGTACCAAGTTCTATCATTTCAGATAGGGATGCTAGGTTCCAATCACGATTCAGGAAGGGCATACAGGAGGCATGCGGGACACGTCTGAATTTCAGCACGGCTTTTCACCCAGCCACGGATAGCCAGACAGAGAGGACTATACAGACACAGGAGGACATGCTAAGAGCGTGTGCACTTGACTTTACAGGGTGTTGGGACGCATACTTACCACTGATGGAGTTTACCTACAACAATAGTTTCCACGCTACTATTGGCATGGCACCATACGAAGCATTATACGACAGAAAATGTCGATCACCAGTGTACTGGGACGGCATTGATGACAAGGTGGCCCTAGGGCCTGAGATGGTGCAATAGATGGCTCACACGATCAAATTAATTAGATCCCGGATCAAGATCGCTCAAGACCGACAGAAGAGTTACGCGGATAACCGGCGACGACCGTTGGAATTTGAAGTTGGAGATTATGTCTTCCTGAAGGTCTCCCAACGAAGAGGGTAATGAGGTTCGGGAAGAGTGGGAAGTTAAGCCCCCGCTACATCGGCCCTTCGAGGTTCTAGAAAGGGTGGGAACGCTTGTCTATCGGTTGGCCTTACCAGTTAAATTGTCAACAGTACACAGTGTGTTTCATGTCTCTCAGTTGAGGAAGTATCTGGCAGACCCAAGCCATGTCATCTAACACGTGCCATTGGAATTGAACATGGACTTAACGTATGAAGAACAACCCCAAGAGATACTGGACCGTCGTGAGAAGGTATTGAAGAATCGGACAATAGCCCACCGCCTCCAGGCCGTCGCCAGCCCCCATCGCCTCCAGCGTCACCGTCAGCCCCACTGCCGCCTTTCCCCTCCCTTCCTCCTCCTCTCCTCTCCCCGCCTCCCTCTCCTCCACCACCAGCCGCCCCACCCCAAGCCGCCACTCACCGCCCCAGCCTCACCTACCCCGACCCTCATAGCCGCCAGCCTCGCCACGGCCAGCGCCGCCGCTACCCGCCTTTCCCCCCTTTCCCTTCCCCTGTCCCTGCCTCCAGCCGCCAGCCGCCAACCTTCCCGCCACCAATTGCCGCCTCAGCCGTCACTACCAGCCACCACCAATCACCAATAACTCCAGCAGCTGCCCACCGCCACAGCAGCTAGTCGCCACGATCGCCACGAGCCGGATCCCGGCCCAACAGCAAGCCCGCTCGTAGCCCGACAGCGGCTACATTTGACCCGAGTTTTCCATGCATCGAAGGTAACCCAACCCTCTTTTAATTCCCTTGGTCATGATTTGAGACTGTATATACGATATATTTATCGTGTGATGTGTATGGATTGATGAATGATGTGAATTGATGGAGTTTGGGATTGTGCTGAGACGATGATCCGCAGGTTGCGGTGAGTTAGGGAGATTATGGTGTGGTGTGAAGTGGCCGTATGGATCGATGATTATGGTCGAGTGATAAT
>JAOVYX010003626.1:0-10862 GCA_035668315.1 Drosera spatulata
CCACCTGATATACGAACACAGTGTAGCATACCGTCTCCATCGAAAAGGTGGTAAGGTCCTTGCTGTGGAAGGTACGGATTGGGGCCGTTACGGATGTAGACACCTTCAAGGCATGCTGGGAGGGTGCCCTCTATGACCTTGCACTCGGTCGGAGCAAGCTCGGCCACTGGAGCAAAGTTACCTGACAGAACATGCTCGGGTTCAATCCATGGTTTGTTAGGGGGATCGATAAATGTGTTGATCACATCTTCAACCCTGTTTAGGATCTTCAACAATGGGTGCGGGGTCAGGCCTTCAGATTCATCTAATGGAGCCGGGGATGAGGATGAGGATGCATAGGCTTTAAGAGACCTGGTAAACTTTTTTGGTTGGGAACTGAAAGCATGATCTTTATCGAGCGGGTTTCTGGTGGAAAGGGAAGTGCTTCGGAGTGGAACTGGCATTCTTCTGGTAGGATCAACGGGAGCTTTGTGTGGTAGCTTTGTGATCAACGAAGAAGGCAGTGCGTCCATGTTTATAGATGTTCTTGGTTTGGGTACTTGGCAAGAAAGAGACAACTTTCTAGCCTAGAACTGTGGTGGAGTTTTGGTAGGAGGGAACTTATAGCGCAAGGTTTCAATTGGGACAGTGGGAACACAAACGTAGATTTTGGTTGCGGGTTGAAAATTCATTAAGATTCTTAATGGTCCGTTTGACATTCTTGTAGGGTAATTGTCTACAGAGGCATAGAACTGCTAGTAGATACATGTATTTATTACATCATTTGTTCATGTGTCAAAGCTCAATCCGGTTAAACAAGTTCTTGGTTTCGAGTCTCGAGAATGAAGCTGCCCGTGTTGGGAGAGCTTAACTCACCCTTGCTGTGTCCTATCTTGGTCGATTCCTGACTAGTTGAGGTCATACGTGGCCTTCCGAAACAAACAAGTTCAACCAATAAAAAAGGACTAGTAATATCATACATTTATTTTATTATTTTCTTTTGTCAAAATCCTTAGTGTCTTTGATGAAGATCGTCAACTTCTTTTGCAAGCGGAGTACATTTTTTTTCCCCCTGTAATATGCTACCAAAGCTTTTTTGTATTTTAGTTAAGTCAATTCTTTGACTAAGTCTGCTGAGGTTTCAAAATTGGAGTGCTAACGCTAACAGCCGATTAGCTGATGTTATGGTATTTGGTTACCTCAATATTTGTTTCTTTCACTTCATGTTTGTCCAATTTCCTTGAATTTAATGTTCCTGTTTGTTCTCAGGTTTCTCTGGGACATGAATTGTGCTTCCGTGTTGACTATGATGAGGCACGTTCGTTACTGTACTGTTCAGGATGAATTTATAGTAGCTATACTTCGTGTGCTCACTAGGTTAACGCTGGGTCATCTTCATTGAGATCTCGGAGTACTTTTCAAGTGTGGTTAGCCATACTTCATATGAAGGAGAATGCCCATCCTATTTTGTTGTAATATACGGTGGTTAGCATTTTGAGCTAATATATTTTGAGCCCATGTCTTTTCGTCTTAATAATGAATGATCTCATTAGGTATATACAAGATGAAATATCATGGTGTTTATTTTTCGCTGATGATATTGTTCTGGTGAACGATACGAAAGAAGGGGTGAATGAAAAACTTGAGATTTGGAGGGAGACGTTGAAAAATAAGGGGTTAAGGATCAGTAGAACCAAGACAGAATATATGGAATATGTCTTTAATGAGAATAGTCAAACAAATAGTGAGAATGTATTGTTGGGAATAGAGTCTCTTCCTAAAACAGATTCTTTCAAATATTTAGGTACGATGCTATATAAGAATGGAGGAATTGATGCAGATATTGATCATATGATTAAAACAGGTTGTTTGAAATGAAAGGACGCTTCAGGGATACTATGTGATTCTAAAACATCTACCAAATTAAAAGAAAAGTTTTACAAGACAGCTATTTGACTAACGATGTTGTATAGGTTAGAATGTTGGACAATTAAGTGCAGCATGTACAGAAAATGAGTGTAAACGAGATGAAAATGTTAAGATGTATGTGTGGACATACAAGAATAGATAGGATACGAAATGAAATTATTAGACAAAAAGTGGGTGTGACTCCAGTAGAAGATAAGATGAGAAAGTCATGACTAAGATGGTATGGTCATGTGAAACGCAGGTCAGTCACAGCTTCTGTTAGGAGATGTGAAGTTTGAGAATTAGCACATGTTAAGAGAGGACGAGTGAGACCTTAAAAGACCATAAGAGAAACCTTGAAGTATGATATGGCCTATCATAATCTTACAGAAGATGATGTATATGACAGATTTGAATGGCATCGTCGTATTCATGTAGTCGATCCCACTTGATGGGATAAGGCTTGATTAGTTGTTGTTATATACTGTGATAAGCATTAGTCTTCTGTGTACTCCTTTGCATATTGAAGAAAGCCGTAATCTTCTCATGGCTCGTTATGCCTGAGATGGTTTGCTTTTCATGCCACATGATTTGGTGGAAAAAAAAATGTAGATTGAGGTTTCTCTTTTCCAGTGCAGGTTGATGTTTGATTTGTATTTCTAATAATATTGAGTTTAATGTTAAAATCTCATGGTTTATTTCAATTTGTCAAACTTGCAACTTGCAATTTCGTGTCTACGAGTCCATTCTTTGCAGCTGATTTGTTGCCGTGATTATGAATTCATTCTTTGCTGCTGATTTGTTCCGTGTAATGTAGGAGCATCATTTTGCTTTTGTCGAAATGCGAAACAAAGAAACTTCACGCTGACATACAGATGAAATGCTTATCGGTCGGAATGTGTATTTGTATTGAGGTTTGCCAACTCTTCCCTTGCCATCTTTCATTTCGTGTGTTGAGTTCAGCCGACTGTGCGGTTCCACTATTTTGACTAGCGTTTATATTTCATAATTTCTTCTTACATTTGATACAATTTATTCTTTTGTTACTGTTTATTTATTCTTTTACTAGGAAGAAAGATTAAGCTGTCCTATGATACTTTTGTTAGGTTTGTTAATTTATGGTACTTTTCTATTACCTCCCGTTGACCTAGAAAAGCATGTGTGCTCTGGTGGTGATTTGCTTAGGATAGTTGACTTTATATTACTAAGTTGTAATGAGGGGATGTACCAAGTTGCCTTTATTTTGAGGGAAAGGTAATTAGGTTTTTAATTGCGAACTTTGATTGTTTTTGCTCTGATTGAATTTTTCAAACTTTATACGTCGCCGGTGCCTTTTGCTCTCACATATAATCTTTTTCTTAAAGAAGCAATCACTGTTTTGTCCACATTTGCATTCGACATCAAAATTTTTTTCTCTAGAACGAGTCTGTCAGCACGCTTATACCACCGACATATATATGCTACTGCCAAACAACTGAAAATGAAACTATTCTGTATGGACTTTGATACGACGCTATCCTTACACTTGGGATGCTTTCTCGTGCACATAAGTTTGTTGAACTGTGTCCAAAGAGATTGAGTAAAAAACTTCTGAAGCACTATGCTCACGATCAAAAAATAGGTACTGTATTTGTTGAAATGAGATTGTATAAAAGCTATATGTTTCATTTGGCTGGGTCCTAAAATACTTATTTCTTGAAGAAGTGACTGCTGTTCCTCGCAGGAACGCAGCTTTATTGTTAGCATGGAAGTGCGATGATGGTGGTTTATCACTTATCGGTAATGTAGCTGCTACTGCAAGGGTTTTGCGCCCGCATCTTCTTCGGCTGAGTTAACAGGAGTGCTGGTGCCACTCCTCCGGGATGCACTAGACCCCGTGATGGTCCGACCCATAAACCTTCCTGCATTGGTCAGTCCGCTACGAACTGCCCCCAAGCCGGATCCAACAATCCCTACTCCAGCCCCGACACCAGTGCCAATAACACCCACTCCAGCCCCGACGCCAGTTCCAACAATCCCCACTCCAGCTCCTATACCACTGCTCACCAGTCCGACACCAGAGCCAACAAGTGAAACAGCTCCGTCGAGCGCATCCATTGTGCTCCCTATGACGCCTGATTCCTTCAACTTCTGCCTCTGCTCGGCGATCTTCTTCTCTGCCTCCAATGCAGCAAGCTGCTCTTCTTTGTTGAACTCATGATAGAACACCTGAGATTCAAAAATGATTAATGTGTTAATTTTGCAGCCAGGGAAAAGAAGGCAATTGTTGTGAGATCAAACTTGTGTCAGTAGTGTCACTCAGCAATGCAGAAGAATAGCGAAACGAGCTGTAAGCTGAGAATTCAAGTTAAAACGCTTACCTTGAGGGTGATAGTCCCTCGGTCCTTCTTATCCTTCACCGTCGTCGTATCAAGGGATGAAACTAACCTCAACTCAATTTCTTTCTCCTTTTCTTCTTTCAGGTCAATTAGTGGTAGCTTCGCAATGCCCAATTTCTTATCTTGACCAATATCCTCGTCATATACCTGCACACATAGTAGTAAGACGATCAAGCCTTCTCCCGAATCGGGCATGGAATCTCCAGCAATTGATTAATTGTTCATGGTAAATCCCAACCAAGTTCTTCAGTGTTGGAGATTAATTAAGAAGACAAGTTCTATGATTAAATGGCAAATCCGTAGTAAAATATATGGGATTGTAATGGCTGATTTCAAATCAGTGTGGACTGAATTTTTATGGAAATATGAAAGGTTTTCTGAAATATTCTCTCTTTGTGATTTCATGATGTTGAAGATTCCATAGAATCTTTGCCTCTATTGTAGCAAAAATCATATAAGATAATTGGTTTTAAATCAGCCATTATTTTTCCAAATATACATGTTCGTAAAGGGAGAACAGTGCAGACAAGACAACAATATAAGAACCGAACCTCGAGTATTAGTGACTGTGTTTCCTTGTCTTCTGCAATCAGATCAAATGTTTCGTTCCATACAGGATTTAGATCGTCTTCTATAACCTTGGTCTTAACCTTGAACAGCGGGCGAATGCCCAAAACAACATAGGGATCGGACTTTCCAATCATCTCCTTGTTCTTCAAGTCATTGGCTTTTACAACCGTCACCGTTAGCTTTCCTTGGGGTTTAAGCTCCAAATCACTGCACAGCCGCCAAACCACGAAGTAGGAGCTTAAATTGATATCTCCATAAAGATACAAAAAGGGTTCTAACAGCAACTTCATATAGTTGGCGGTCAATTAACACGAGATAGTAAAAGCTCCTGGCTTGGATTCAGTGGTTCAAGAATTCTGAACTAGAATTATAAGTTCGAATTCCACCAGAAAATGACGTGAAGTCAAAGATATCATACAGCGAAAAGCGGTCCTTCCAGCTCCCTTGATGAAACAACAATTACAACAACGCCTAACATAGTTGTTGACTAGCGGTTAAAAATGGATACTCGCTGATGGTTCGTGCTTTTGCAAGGGTCCTATTTCATATGGCACTGAAGTTCATTCACAACTCCAATGAAGTCCCCTTAAAAAGGCTTCAATCTTTCAATTTAAGCTACCCATCGCCTATTAAGAGAGATGGTAAAGCGGTACCTTATATCCACAGGAATACCGCCAATGGGAACAACGATCCTGTGAGGCCACTGGAGTGTATCCGTGACAATAGAGTTCACGGTATCCTGTTCACAACATCACCACCATAATGCACGTTTAGGTGGAAATGATGGGACAAAATAGAGTCAAAAGCCTCAGAAACACACGCATGAACACTAACATAGAGCAGATGCAAGTCTGCAACTGAGCACCTACAGCCTACAGGAACATCAGAGTACTCTCAACCTTGACGCCAACGTAAATGACAGCAATAGATCTTACATTGATCATGTCCGCTATTCCGGGAAGTGCAGTTAAGCTTCCTCCAATTGCTTTTAGAGTATAATCTATACGAGGCTTCGGCTGAACAGACAATCAACAAGTTATTCATTATTGAAAAAAGAACTCTGATAATTAAATTACAATAAAGGAAAACAAAGTTTGAGGATGCGAAGTCCCTTCAGCATTGAGGAAGTAATTATAAAACCATCGTAGGAAAAAAAAACCACGAATTGGGTAGAATGACATCGGTAGCTCCACCTGCGAAAATTTCGTCCTTGGAATACTTTGTCCCAGTCTAAAAACTTTACAAAAAGAAGCCATGATCCTACTGACTAGTTCATCTGCTAGACTCGAAACCGAAAAGACTTCTGTACTAGTGTACCTCGGACAGAAGGGCAACGACTACTGCAGAGATACATGGAATTTCATCAGCGAGTTGAAATATAACACGCACAACTGTAAATACTTGAAGATCCTTTAGCTGAATCAAAGAGAGCAAATTAAGTGAAGTTAAACTATTGAAAAACTAATGATCAAGGGGGAAAAACTATCAGTATCTTATTTCAGAATATTGTGATTAAAGATGACTGAACATAGAGACAGTTTTCAACTATAACCTGAATTGGTATTGAAGCAACCATCGCAGCTTCAACGCCCAATACAATATTTGGATCACCACCCCAACGGAAGTCGATGTCCATGATGACTTGACCTTGCTTAAGGCTCTGAACACGAATGCCTGCGATAATTGGGCATTATAGTGGCAGCTCTAACCCTGACTTCTGTTGTCTAAAATTATATTCCATCCGTCCCAATTTAATTACAATATTTTTCTTTTTGGTTAGTCCCAATTTAACGCAACACTTCTATTCTATTTTTTTTATTTGGTAATAAATTTATATTAATATAATCAAATTAGTCCACCATCTTCTTCTTCCTCATCTCTCTTAAACATTACTCACACCTCACTATCTATAAAAAAATATTTTTTCTTCTATATAAATTCAACACACACATAAAATCTCGTATTGGGTCAAACCATTGTAATTAAATTGGGACGGTGGGAGTAGTGGCCAAGCAACTGATTGACTGCAGAAGTTTATGCATAAAGGTAGATATGATACTCCATGTGAACGAAAACAATCCCCCTTCAGCATTGCTCCGTCAGACCCATGTAATAGGATAAGGGATTCATTTGTTGTCAATGTCATTTACGTAGTTATGTTCATTTGACAAGAACATACCTTCGATTTTAGGAGCAACTGTCCCAAGAGATAGCGTGCTGAACTTCAGTGAGGTAATTCCAATGGGCCGATACTGTTCTAAAAGAGGTTCCACAGATTCCCTGATGACCATCTCTCCAGCCTAAAATTGCAAGAATAGAAGCCTTGAACAAACATACTGAGCTGTTGGTAGGATAGCTAGATATCTGGAAAAACATAACCAGGAGAAAAGTTCCTGCCACCCAGACTAAGAGTTCTGAATCCAATTAAAAAGAACCGCTGGAAAATGTTCCTCGAAATAAGGGCAAACCAGAACACTTCCTTTTCACAACAAAAGAATAGACAACGCTACTTACATCAGCAACATATGGCCATAGTTTGCTGAGTTGCTTGTTTAGCCATTTTACCTGAGAAAAACAACCACGAGAAATAAGGGGTATGGAATAAGGCTGATAAAGTTCATTAGTAGTAAAACCAAATTTTCAAGAACACCAGCTCATAGAATGCATGGTAACCATTGTTCGAGCCTAAGTGCTTATCGTAGTTGTTTGTAGTCTTAGGCCATTAAAGCTCCAAATTTCCAAGCTTCTAACTTAATGATCGTTCATGGTTTAATACTTCCCATTCCAATGGTTCAAGAAATTGACGTTAAGCAAGCACGAAAATGAAAGATCCTAAGTTAGGGAGTACACATTATAGTAAATCAAACACAAAAAGCCATGCCCTCTTGTTGATTTCTTTCATTAGGTTCATGGGAGGGAACATTCTGTGTGTCAATCACAAATACCGTTGGACCTCAAATGCATAGATTACATAGAGAAGTCACAAGTTTGAGATGATTGTAAGTTGCAACAAAGAAAAGGGTGTATGCATGAAAAAGTTCATGTCATCAGAATTTGCAGGTTTGCAGAATAAATATTTTCTACCATATGTTATATGATATCCAAAACTGAAAATGTCAGTAGGAAGATCTAAACTGCGCAACAAAGTAGTCAAGAGCTAACCTGTTCATAGACAGGAAAAGATACCCATTCTGGATAATTATCTGCACATATTTTCTTCAACTCTTCTCTTCCCACTGATGCAAGCACTTTTATATCGGCTGCCTGCAAGATGGCAGATACATGAAGTTCGATCAGGTTTGGGATAAAAACATATCTCAGCTAGGTTATTATCACATCGAGGAGACATCCCAAAACAAGCAAACCGTGATCAAACCATTATCCAGGAATACAAATGAGAATAATCCTGACATGCTACGTACCAATATCAAATATGGCTTGTCGGAACACGCACACATAGATTGATTTTATTTTCTTATCTCAAAGAAATGATATTTTTACACAGCGACAAATAATAATACAAGCCCTGCCAACAATAGGCAGAATACTATGTATCCTGAATACTAGTATAACCGATGGATTACCTTGGCAATGCGCTTTGCACTACGATATGCCATCATTCTTCGCCAGCCGGCCATCAATGCGATTCCAATCATCATCCCGATCACGAGTCCCGATATCAACCCCATTGCGCTTCTATTTCTAGCCGTGATTGTAATGTGATGCAGAACACGGGAAAAACTTATCAGATCTAATTAAATGGAAATGTAAAACGACACGATCAAAGTCGATTAATCAGAGACGATTGACGAACCTGAAACGGACCGAGCGTGAAGGAGCTGGAAAATACGATGCAATGCGATGAACGAGGGCAAATGATGGATCGATCAATGAGATTAGAAAGACAAATGAATTAATGGTGTGATTGATTCAACATGCGATTAGTCGAGTTTGTATATGCATATATGGCGACTGCACCAGACCGTTTGGATCGGATTGTGAGGAGACTGTAAAGAACTTGATGCGATTGTTGTGGCTCGATGCTGCCGTTGTTTCTTTTTCAACTCTGTGTCTGAATTCTGAAAATGGAACTAATATTTGCCAACGATCGGCTATGTTGATAGCGACACCAGTATGTAGGCATGAACAAGGCATGGAATTTATTTTTTTCAATTGTTTTTGAGGAATAATGCGTTGAGTTAATGGAATAGATTAGAAGATGAAATAATATGAAAACTTAAAAAGAAACAAAAGGTGAGACAATATATACTAGGAAAAAAGAAAAACCATTTTGGAAATATTTTTAGTTTTTAATCTTAATAAAGTTTGTTTCATAAAAATAACAATCTATTTACTGTTCAGGATAAGGATATCGTCTTTCTTAATTTAATGAGTAATGTATCAATACACATGAAGTGAGAATAAACGATAAATAATGACAATAACGAAAATGATGATTACATTATTAGATGATGAGAGTTTTGAGTTGGTAACCACCAAGTCATGAGAAACATGAACAATTAAATTGATCAATGACAAATTCGTGTTATGATTATTTTATTAATATAAAATATAAGAGTTTGATGGATTTATGATTAGATATTGAATTCGAAAAATTCATTTTGTGAATTGATTAAATAAAAATCAATTTTAATCTTAATATTTAATTTTCAAAATCAATAATATATCATAAATCCAATTTTTTTTTGTATCCGGACCGATCCTTGCACATATATGCATATCAAGCATGACTCAAAATTAGGGTTTATCACACCCACAAGCCAGCTGAATCCATAATCCACACAAACCCCCCGGCGATCCAATATGGGGGCCAAAGGCCAGAAAAGGCGAGAGAAGAACTACCGCTCGGCGCACGGCGGCCACGTCCGCCTCCCTCCGCCGCCGGATCCATCCTACCTCGACGCTCTCCCCTCCAAGCTCCGCCGCCTCATCGCCTTCTCCAAAACCACCACCTCTTCGCGGCTCTCTTCGACGCCTCGAGGTCAGTGGCGAACTCATAGTGTCGTGATTGGTACTTGAATTGAGGTTGTTGTTGATTTTGATTGATTGATTTTGAGTTCGGTGTTGATTGAGTGGTGATTCAAGTGAGGTGGAGAGTCTGTGAATGGGAGAGCGAAGGGGAGGAGGAGTGATGTTGAGAAGGTGAGTTTGTTGGTCGGAGTTCGATTTGCGATGGATTTGTGTGTGTCGAATCGAATGTGCTCGAAAGCTTAGTATTATTATTAATACTGAATTAGTTTGGCTTTGATCGATGCCAATATTTCATTCTTCCTGTGACTAGGGTTTTGATATTTGTGTGAATAATATGTAGAGCTCTGGCCAAAAAGCTGAATTGGATGATAATAGCAATGAAGCCTTGAGTAAAGAAAACGGTACCGAGAATGATCTTCCAAAGTCCGGTGTCGGAAAGAAGAAGAAAAGGAAGAGAGATCAGGTGAAAGACCTTCGATATGAAAAAGAACTGGAAACGTTGGGTGTTGTTTCTACACGACGACAGCGGAAGAAAGAGTAAGTTCGTTTATGAATATTTCTATTTAGCTCGCGCAACAATTATTATGTCAGACGTGTCGAGTCACATTGAAAATATAATCTAGGTAGATATGCTCACCGAGGGGTTGAAGTGTTGCGGTTCATATGTTTCACCTGTTATGTTGTTGCAATAAGCAGGGAAACAGGGTTATACTCAGATCTACTAGCTTATATGCCAATACTGAATTTCAATCTCTGAGAATTTACAGACCTTTAACTTCACAGGCTTTTCAACCTTCTTTTAGAGTAGGCATGCTATTTTAATCAGCAGGTCTGATGTTTGAGTAATGTGTATGGATTTGGGGATTGCCGGCCGGTTTTGCTCAACCTTCCTCTGACATGCAGATTTCACATTACAGGTGTTTAAAATCCAAGAAGAAGAAACAGAAGAAAGTCAACGTGGATGATGTGGAGTTCCATAAGCACGATGAAGTTAAGTTTGGAGAAGTGGTTCAAGCTCCTCCAAAGTTGGTTGTA
>JAOVYX010003627.1:0-10862 GCA_035668315.1 Drosera spatulata
AGCTAGCATGACAGAGGCACTAGAATTGTCCAGAACAGATATCCCCTTTGGAATAGAAGGTATTAACAACCGTATCTGAAAATCACACAAGCTCACTTTGAAGTAAGTATAAAATCTTTTTTTTTTTTTTTTTAGATCGAACTCATTATACATGTTACTGGAGTGAACCAACTCCAAGAGGTAATCCAAATTGAAAGACCCATGCTCAGCCTCAGAAGCAGAAGGACTTTTATCAGGTTGAGACTCGACATGAAGATTCAATGCCATATGATCCAACATCCATGTCAAAGCAAGGCATATGCATCGTGACGTCGCAAAAACTAACATCCCATATCACTCTTGTCTTATCTTCTAGAATAATCTCAGCCTTAGACAATAATCTAGCCTTGTCATCTTTAAGCCCATTCAACAACATGAAAACCAAGTATCGTTGAAGCTTCCAATCCTTCAGAACATTGAAGAGCTCGATCAAAAGAGGCACCAAGTCCAAGTCGCAATATATTTCCAATGGTTGAAGCATTACCTTAAGTACCAAGTCAGCCTCGTGATACAGATGTGAAATATCAACTTGGAAACTTGTAAAAGACTGCACGGTTTTTTTTTTTTTTTTTTTGTTATTTGTAAAACATCAACATTCTTCGACAAATCCAATATGCTTGCAGAATCAATTTTTTTTTTTACTTTTTCCGTAATGATGGAAGAATCATCAGACATTCTACCATCAACAACTACCGCACTAAGACTCATACAAGCAACTTCTTGGCCGAGCATCCTGTTACGCACAGCCAAAGAGATTTCGTTAACACTAAGGTTTAGCGCAGCAACGAAAGCCACATCATCCGCAGAGTCCTTAAAATCCGTGGAAGAGCCTGGCTGAAACTTTATTGCTTCGCATATGCCCTTAATAATTTCATCTGAGACAATACCAGAAAAGTGAACCGAGTCATCTGTTCCTCCAGCACCAAGGACACCTCGGGATAACCAGTTCAGCCACCCACGAGCTTTCCGGGATGACGGTTTGTCAAGTTGTAATTTGTCTCCAGATACCTTACTGCCATCTCTCGGCTCACCAGATGAAAAATTTAACGGAGAATGCTCTATTTTTCTTTCAACGATGGACCGAAAAAATTAAAATATAGCTGATATCATTATCTTTCTCCAGTTCCAAAAGGACACTTGAATCAACAGGCTGTTCTTTCTGAAGGAATTCCAGCTTAGTCTTGTATTGCAGCACATACTTCCGCCGACATGCTAATCGTTGGCCAAGGTATCTCCACGATGTCTTTTTCAATTTCTTATGAGCATCTACTAGCACAGATTCAAGTGCATAGCGCCACCACATCTTCTTCCATCCATTTGGCTTTGATGACAGAGAGCATGCCCACGGACAATAGCGTCCATACTTCTCTCTTAATCGGCACGTGCAATCTCTTAATCGACACGTGCAATATCAGTATACTTAAACTAGTTGTAACTTACAATATTTTCAATTATACGTTTCTATTTTTTTATCCTTTTTCTAGATCCTTTGTAAACCCATGGCTCTGATACCATTCTATAACGTCATGACAAATTTATTAATTTATAAACACGTGACGTCACTGCCGCTACAGACCAGAGTCCATAACAAGACAAATTCATAATAGGGTTTACATAGCAGAACGTAAGTGAAAGCAATTATTACAATAATCCGTCGTCGGTCTTAAGACTAAATACTGTCATACATTCCAAATATTACATATAATACAAGAGGGCCCATTCCAGAGCAACTACTCAGAAGTTTCGTACTCCTCACCTGAACCTGCACAAGAGACAAATCAAAGAAAACAGAAAAACCCATGAGTAAAGATTCGCTCAGTTGATCCCGGGTACTGCCATGAGTTGGATGTCACGTGCTATAGCCCTGTCACCTGCCATAGCGCGTCACATTGGGCAGTTTATTAAAACCCCTTTTTTTTCTTATCATTTTTATTTGACCCCGACCGTTCTAGTAATCATTCATTTATGATCCCACCATGTTATATCTCATCCAACTTTTTAATCAGTATTGTTCCCATCATTGAAGCACGTGCTACAGTGATATTGACTTTCACAGTTAGACCCCACCACCGAAAGAAGATTAGACCGTCTTCCTTCCTCTTTTCCCAATTGCGACACAAGAGCCATCGAAGGGTTATCCATCCCTTACCAATGCGACCATAGGATACTTAGAGGGTACCATTTCTCTCCCCCGTAAGACCAAACAAACATCTAAGGAGCATCCGTCCCTGCCAATGCGACCATAGAATCCTCAAAGGGTACCATTCCTCTCCCCTATGCGACCAAGAACCATCTAAGGGGCATTCGCCTCTACCAATGAGACCATAGAATCCTTCAAGGGTACCATTTTCCTCCCCCATGCGATCAAAGAACCATCTATAAGGGGTATCCGCCCCTACCAATGCGACCATAGAATTCTCAAAAGGTACCATTTCTGTCTCTCATGCGATCAAAGAACCATCTAAGGGGTATCCGTCCCTACCAATGCGACCATAGAACCCTCAAAGGGGTACCATTCGTTTCCCCCATGCGACCAAAGAACCATCTAAGGGGCATCCGCCCCTACCAATGCGACCATAGAATCCTCATTTCCATATCCCATTAATTGTATTATCGTATTCGTTGATGGTTTCATTTTAATAAGTACACTCTTAATTCTAGTTACGATCATATCGTATTATTGCATAATCGTTATTATCGTATTATCGTATTATCATTACACAAACAGTGATCGTCAAACCATACGATTACTCCATACTTCACCATCGACTCCCAAACTCATCGCATCCTGCGGATCATCGTCTCAGTACAATCCCAAACTTCATCAAATCACCCAACCTCCATATTCATCAACTAATTCGATCACCCACCATCAAATACAACATCAATTTCATAATCAGACGTCATCGAAATCATCAATCTTTCAATTTCTGCAAATATTCCCAATAAATTTTGAGACATAGGGAGATTGAGACGGGGTTGGGTTACCTCACACGTGAGGAGAACAGGAGCGAGACGGTAGGTTAACGACGACGATGATTGGCCGAGACGGCTGAGCTGACGGTGGCGCGATGTGGTCGTGGGCTGGCCGACGGCAGTTGGGGGGGCGTCGGGCTGCGGCTGTGAGGAATTGGCGGTGACGATGTCCTGGCAGCTGGACAGCGACGGAAGAAGGTGGCGGTGACGGCTCATAGGGAGGAGAGGGAGCAGGGGAGGGGAGGGCTGGCCGCGAGGGTGGGCACGGTGGCGGCTGAGGGTGGCGGAGGCGGAGGCATTGCCTGCGGCGATGGCAACAGACGTGGCTGGCGGATGGCTGGGCGACGGGCAGTGATGGCTACGGCAGCTTGGGGCAGCGTGGTGGCGTGGCTGGGAGGCGGGGTTTGTCGGCTGCGAGGACGGTTGGGCGGTGGCAGCTCGGCCGGGGAAGAGGAAAAAGAAAAGGAGAGGAGAGGAAGGAGGAGGGAGGGAGGCGGGACGCGGCGGTGGCGGGGCTGGCAGGGCGGCGACGACCGGGCGGTGATGTGCGAGGTTTGTGTTTGTGGTGAGAATGGATCGGGGGAGAGGGGAGAAGACAAGGGGAAAAATATAAGGGCTCAAGGATATTTCGTTATTCCTTGAAATTATATTTAGTATAATTATTTTTTTGGATCGTCGAAATAATTATATAAAAATTCTTTAAATTTTATAATGAGTTCGTATTTTTATTTAAAATTTATTTTTAATGATTCGTTTATTTTAAGAAAATTAAATACATAATTAACCAAACGTGTTCAAATTTCTGATTATTACATGGTTCGACTAGAATAAACTACTGCTTTCCCCTGAAGGGCTGCTAGATTTTACCTAGGTTAATTAATCTATGTATGATCTGGTTTTGCAGTTTCCAGATTTATGTTTTCTGCGATTTCACATGAATAAAGAGTTTGTCTGCAGAAGAGCGCTAGATCGATATTGCATCCCGATTCTTGTTCACGAAGGCCGAAGGCAATGATCATCAGTTGCTTAAATTCCTAGTGGAATTTTTTCCCAAATCCAAAAAAGTTTATAATTGTGACCAGCAATTTCTTCCATCATAGAGCAAGCAACAGATTTAATCTCACTCATCGGACACACATGCTACAGGTTTTTTCACTCACAGTAGGCAACAATCAGCTCATAAGTCATATCTATTGAACTGTCTATATTCTGAAACTAGCACACACTTTAAAATGAAACAGCACAGGATGTCTAATCTGTGCAAGATTAGTGTGTCTCAACACTGCACTCATGGATGAATACATCGTCGATTTCATCGTTTTAGTGGTCCATGTATCTGTATCTAGATTTATTTCTCACATCAACAACCAACATCACAATCCCAGGAGCCAAAAGACGTTCAACTACATCTATATTTCCTGTCGGAGTGTGAAAACTTCACTCAGCAAACAAGAGTTTACTCCTAGTTCAGTCATGGGACAAGAACACTATGCGCATCTCACTATCAGCAAGTATTCATCACTAGCCAACACGAAAGATCCAAAAACTGCATCAATCCTCAAATTTCAATCGATACCAAGACCATAGTGGTGCTTTCCCTCGATTGAAATGCAATCTATACTCGGTAACTACCATTTTCTTCTATCTTAAAATAAGCAACAGAGTTAGCTCACTTGTCGGACACAAATACTGTAGGCAAGAATCACCATGTCAAGTCACAGTTGCTGATAACGAAACAGCACAGGACGGTTAGTTTGTGTAGGAGATGAGTGCATGTGTATAACATACAACACAAGGAAGAAATCTGAAACACAAAGAATAGACATACAAATCAACACGGTGAAATCTGAAACTGTATGAAGTTTTATTTCACTCATCAACAACCAGCACGACAATCCCCGGAGCACACAGGAATACAACTACATTCTTATTCCTGTCAGAATCTACACTATACTGAGCAAACCAGAGATCTACTTCACTCGTGGAACAAGTACACTATACGTATCTCACTAACAGCAAGCATCAATCACTACTCATCGATCTTCCCCTATTAAGAATGCAATCTACACCAGAAACTATACAAGCAACCATAAAAACTAACACAATGTCACTAACGACTACACCGAGCACTAGTATCTCACTAATAGCAACCATCAATGACTCTCCAGCTATCAGCATAGCATGCAATCTACAGCGGCAACTGGACAGTCAACCGCGAAAACTCACCAACACAGAGCCATCAACGACACATCGATCACTATACGTATCAATCAGCATCTATCAAGAGTATGCAATCTACAGCAGCAACTACACAATTAACCACGAAAACTCACCAACAAGAACTCACCAACAAGAACTCGCCGACAAGAACTCACCAACGACAGCATCCATCAATCCATCTCCAATCTAGCCATGAAACATCGAATTCGCATCCTCCAGATCGAAATCCTCGCCTCCATACCCGTAGTCCTCATCCACTCTCCCGCGATTCCCTCCCTTCCCATACTTCCCGAGACTGTCCTTCATCCCCACACCAGACGACCTCTTCACACCAGAACCATCCACCGGCGACGAAGGCACGAATTCTCTCATCAGCTCCGTCCAAGAATTCCACGGAGGACTGAACCGCTGCTCAGGGATCTCAGGCCCAGGCATCACTTCCTCCTCGATCGCCGGCGGCGAGTACACAACAGCAGCAGGACCAGTGAACTTCGGGGGCGTAAACTGATACGGACTCGTCGTTCCAGCCACCACACCACCATTGTAACCATAGATCCGGCGAGGGTCCTCACCTTCTTGGCCAATTCCACTCGATCCGTCGCCGATCTCCCGAGAACCAGCCGGCGGCGACCTAGGGTTTTCAGTTTCCGGAATCTGAGGCCAGATCAGGGGGCGATTGAGAGGCAAGATGTTCGCCAGATCGTACGACGGTGACATCGTGGCCGTTGAGGTCACTGGAGGCGCAGGAATCCTCGGAATCACGGAATCCGATGCAGGAGGAGGCAAAATCTTGGCCGTTGATGTCGCCGGAGGTTGAAAACTCCTAAATTTCGCCGGATCTGCGATCGGAGGCGGCGAGATCTTGGCCGTTATGGTCACCGGAGGCGGAGAACTCCTCGGAATCGCCGGATCCGAGATCAGAGGCAAGATCCTGGCCTCAACCGCCGCCGCCGGCTCAGATATGGGAGCAAGAACCGCCGGAGACACCGCAAATGGATACGAATCCGAACTCGGAGCACTCACCGGAGCAAGAAACGGCGACATCATCGAGATCGGGTTCCCTCTCGGACTCGCAGATCGCATCGGAGGAGCCACAAACCCCAATCCATGACCACCAACACTCACCGGCGGCCGAACCTGCACGGCAACAGAAGCCGCAAGCGCGCCATCGAGTCCATGAACAGCAACGTTCTCGCCAAGAAACACATCCGGATTCGAAACCCTAACTCCATCCACCGCCACATACTCCTCCTCTCCCCCTCCTCCTCCCCTCCCTCTCCTCCCCACATACAGCACATGATCCGGCACCAGCGACTCCACATACGGAGAATGAGACAGTGAAATGGCCCTCAGATCAGCGGCAGTTAGTCTATGAATGAGGAGGTGGAAGCGGAGGGAGGAGAGGTAGGAGGTGGCGTCGGAGGAGAGGTCGAGGGAGAAGAGGGAGGGGTCGGGGGGAGAGAGGAGGGTGAAGTTGGGGAGGGAGAGGAGGAGGGGGCGGAGATCGGAGACGGAGATGGAGTTGCAGACGAGGGAGTAGCCGCGGAGGCGGAGCGCGGCGAGGGCAGCGTCGAGTTGAAGGGAGGGGACGGCGGTGACGGAGAGCGGGAGGATGGTGAGGGAGAGGGTGAGGAGGATGATGTGGAGGGTGGCGGAGGTCGCCATGGTGGTGGATTGTGTGGGTGTGAGAGGGAGAGAAGAGAGGTGTTTGTCGTTGTTGTTGTTGTGTTGCAGGGAAATGAAATGATGGGGTGATATGAGGAGGTTGTTGGAGGATGAAGGTGAAGGAGAGAGCGGGAAATGATCTGGTCTGGGGAGGTGTATGGTGTGGGTTCGGTGTGGGCCGTCGATGATGGTGGCTGTTGCAGGATTCTGTTGTGGGTTTTTTTGCACGGATGAGATGAGTTGCCTGTGTCTTGTAACGTCGAAATGGGCATGGTGATGAATCAGAATTATATTTTGATCTTGATTAAGTTGGTATTGTTTAAATCAATAATAAAAGTAAAAAGTGAAAATCAAATAGTTTTTTAAAAGAGAATTTCTAATATTATATCAAAACGAAACATGAAAACAAAACTAATATTTTTTTTGGTTTTATATTTGAGAAAATGAGTAATGTTATAGGAATCATCTCCACCACACACTTTCAAATTATATTAGTTTTTAAATTTTAAATTTTTTGATTTTTAAAAATATTTAATGAAGATGATTCTACAACAGTTATTTTTTAAAATTTTTTGATTTTGAAAAATGTGATGGAGATGATTTTGCAATCTCCCTATCTATTACAACATCAACATGAATTCCTTTATATTTTTTGTTTTCATTTCATCCATCTAAGAAATATAAATTAATATCGAATAATTCTATTTCATAAATTAATAAAACGAAAATAAAAAACAAAAAACAACACCAATATCAAACATACCCGTAGAAATTTGGAATCGTTAGTGATTATGGATCTTAAGACGGGACTATTTGTTCTTTATGATTTGAGAATATCAGCTTACTCTTTATTGTTTTTGTTCATTTTTCAAGCTATCATGAGTAACACATCAGACAACGCAGCTGCTGTAACAATCAACTTCACGAAGAACACACATTTTGTCCCAAAAACATGGTGCCTAGTACATAACAGTTAATATAGTATTCCAGTCAAACTCAATCCATGGACAATCTAAATTACTCAAGCCACAAATCCAATCGGGAATTTAACAATACTGCATTGCAGTCTGAGAATTAGAATCCACGACTAACATAAAAATATAAGCAATGAGCCAATGTCACAGTAGCACAGCTGGGATCACATTTCCCATACGAACACCTGGTGCCGGTGAGTTATAAAGCTCAAGTGCCGTCTCTGAACTTGGCCTCATAATCTTGAGGTGGCTGAGAAAAATAAGAACGAATCATCAGGCACGTCCATCAGCAAAAGGACACGTATTAACTAAAAATATGACGGAAGCAATATCTAAGAGATGAACTTTACAGAAGAAGATGCATTGAAACTCCAGATTGCAAACCAAAATACAAATAGTTATGGAGTCTCTTGAGTTTCGTTGACAATCAATCATAATTAAGATTATCCTAGGAACATGGATTTAGTAGTCCACAAGCAATCCAGGGTGATTCTACATTATGCACAAAATTCAGGATAAAGGAACTCGACTAGCGACCAAGATGGTGAAACATGGTCTGTTGATTGGGCAGATATGCAACAGATAGAAATAGATAATTGCAACAGATTTGACAGCTAGTTTAAGTGCAATTACCATGAAGACAGCCGAGATTAGTCTCCGAGCAAACCACCTCATGTGCATTCCTTTCTGAGCACTGATTGCTGCTTCCTTGCTTTCGAAACGCAGATATACATGGCCGGCACTATTCCTGTAACAGCGATAAGAAAGGGCATTATTAAAAACCTAGTAAAAAAATTGGCCAAGTATGAAGAACGAGGTGCTTTTCTTCCTACAGGACCATAGTGGAACAACATAGCCTACTATAGAAAATTCTATAGAACGATCACAATATTTCTCTATTATGGGAGCGCAAGAGCATACCTGTCAACATATATGTGTCTAACTTGGCCGAACTTTGAGCATTCGTCATGTACATCTTCTTTGATGTCAAGATCAAAATCAGGCTCGGTCTGCAATATGGGTCAATAGATAAGTCTCCAAAGTGTACTACACGCACAAGCAATAGAAGACAAAGAGGGACTCGAAGGGGATTCAAATTTTACATACCTCAGCTGCTGGGTCAAACAGATTTTTCAGCAACAAACACTCACTTGGGGTCCCAATAGGTTCATGTATGGGAGCAGAAAGACCCAGTGGATGAAGAGCAGGACCTATAGCACCTTGCCCACCGATAGGCAGTGTAATAGGGTGCTGGATAGGAGCTGACCCGTTCAGTGTAGCTGCTCCAAGAGATGCAACGATACTGCATGGAATAATAACATGTCAGCGAAAGAAACGACAAAATGAAATGCCATACACTAAGTAGGAGGTACCAACCTGGAAGCTGTGCCCGTACGGTCTAGCTTTTGCATCAACATTGCTCTTGATTGAGCACTCAAAGCCTACAAGAAAAGTATTAGTAAGAACTATAAGCAGTCGTATTTCATGAAGAAAGTGCTTAAAGCACAGAGTGTAGAAGGAAATCAAACCACTAGTATGCAAGTATGAACTGCATTCAATCAACCAAACGGAACGTCTGAATTTATGAACTCAGATCCACTATAAGTCACATGAGACAAGCGACAGAACAAGACTCACCAAACCCCCGCCTTCATCATCATCAAAGTCAGCAGCATTGGTTCCAGTATTATCTTGTATCCCCACATGATCAGTGACAGATGAAACCTGCCGAAATAAATGTAATCATGAAAAAACATTATGGCACATCGAAGTTTGATTATGAGAGATCTCAAGCAAGAGAGATAATTCCGACTGTAGGGGTTAATCAAGTTTCCAAGAAGAGCAAAAAATATAAATAAGCGATGGCATTTTGCTACCTTGATAAATCGACCAGCATACTCAAGCTGCCCGTTCAAAACTTGTGCAGCCTTTGCGTGTTCCGTTTGAGCAAACTGCAAGAACTCACACATCATTACAGGTAAAATCATTTTGAAAAATAAAAAGATAATATAGGATAAGCAGAGAGTTCACTGACCTGTATAAATCCATATCCTTTACACTGCCCAGTTTCATCAAGAGGCAACTGCACAAGCTCCACAGGACCAAACGGCTCGAAAATCTGATAAAACACAGAAGAGAATAGGACTAGATGTGTCAACAGGTCAAAATAAGAAAATAGTACACAAAAGAAATGCAAGAGGCATCAAACCATCAGGATCCCACATGCGTGAACTCTCGTATCAAATTTATCTATTAGGGATAAACATAAGGTTATCGTTTGGACAGTGAGGGTATGTCAGCTGTTAAGCTCTCCCTTTAGCAAAATAAAGGAAAAGATGTTTTTATTCGAGATGAACTCCCCCAATTTTCTCGTGTCATGCCTCACTCTAATCTACCACGCCTCACTCTAATCTACCACATCAGCCAAAAAAAAAAAAAAAAAAAAACAGGAAGAAGAAGATGAAGAAATGAAACACATCAGAATCACATAGAGGTAGAGCAGATTTCTAAGGGTAGTTAACACTTAGCATTAACCAGCTCCCACAAAGAGAGACAACGCTATGATCAGAAAAGTGTTGTACTATCTTAAAGGCAATAAAATGCAGGATAAGATTGGAAGACAATTGTTTTCAACCTGGTTCACCCCAAAATCAATATGTGTATAACCACAACCATAATTGATAAGATCTGGAAAATTGAGAAAGCAAAATAATTAGCATTACAAAATGAGCAAGCTGAGAACACAATCAGTTAGCAAATTTAAGCAAATGAAAAATCTTGAACATCATCTCTCAATCCAAAACTGTATTCAAGTGAACAGTGCAAAAAAAAAAGGAAAAAAAGATTGCACATCATGATTATTACGACGGAGAACTATCACCACACCTACAAGGCTTGCATGCGGAGTGCAGCCTAAATTTCAATGAACTTTATGTGACGTGACATGACACCCCTCCAGTTTTTGACAATTATATTCATGACTCTGAG
>JAOVYX010003628.1:0-10861 GCA_035668315.1 Drosera spatulata
CACGGCTTCCTTGCAGATTTGTTATTTGCTGTCTGAGACGAACAAGTTGGCGAGCTAAAATTTTGGTAGCAGCCTGATAATTCGCAGTGGTAATTCTAGATCAGTACAAAGAGATACTTTAGCTTGAGGCAGCCTAGAATATGTCCGAATTGAGTTTTAAATAACAACGAAGATCAACCTCCAGCTAGGGTGTGCCTTGTCCCTTCATAACATGCACCGGAGTACATCTTTTTACAATTGAAGATGCAAAAAGTTTTAAAATGCTTATACCATCACCATTAATCTACTTTACAATGCCGTCCAGCCCCCAATTCTCTGAGTTTCTTTTCGTACCCTGGTTAAGTGGTTATCTCCCATGTCAAGGTTGTTTTGTATTATATAGGCGATACAACCTAATAGGTGTTCAACAAAAGCGGTTAGTCAATTTATAAATCAAAATGTACAAAATGTTGTTTCCATTTGCCACTGGTTCCATGCTAAGGCTAACGATGATTAGTAGCAATTGCACCAGTTGCACCCCTCGATTGACTTTGAATGTAGTAAAGTATTCTGCATGATCTGATAAAATTATTTACCATTTCAAGGAAAAAGTTGCATGTGGATTGGTTTAACAGTTGCAAATTGGGGTAAATTTTAAGTAACATAAATACTTGCCTCATTTCCGGACTTGGCTTCTTTCTTGATCTCAGCCACCAACTTTTTCTCCTGAAAATTCCATGGCATGTTTTTCAGTAGAAGAAGATGTTTTTGAAACTGAATAAAAAAGAAAATAATTGTTACATACCTCCAATTGTAATGACGTGATCTCACGTTCAATCCCTGAGAAAAAAGACGAAGAGTATCACCTCGTGATGATGAAAGACATCAGACTCATCACAGCTAAATGAGTAGTGAATCTATTATTCTCTCTATCCAAAAGTAGTTGCAACTTTTGCTACAGACGATATCATTGAACACATATAATGAGTAGATCTGTGGTTTCATTATTCAATGCATCATAAGTCTGCATCTCCAAGAGACCTGAAGCGAAGGTACAACTGTGCAAGGGATTCATCGTCAATACATGAATCTCTAGTGAACGCAAAAATAAAATCACACCTCTTGTTGCAACAGCCATTTCCCTTTTGCTGGTCCGCAGAGCCTCTGATAAAGCACATGAATTAACTCATTATTCCAACAATATCATCACTTGAAAACAGCAGAGATAACAGTTGCCAACAATATCGTTATTCCACTCATTCCACATAGGTAATCATCACAGAAATGCAATTGTTTCAACAAGAAGAAAACCTGTTCCTGACAATCAATACCTGTAAAATAACCTGTAAGGTAATGTCATTCCATGATGAAACAACAACTGCCACCATGGTAGCAACCACATAAGCCAACCACAAAGCAAACACTGCATAAACTTTTACCTCCAATCCCACTTTCTTGAGTTACTACGTAGCAGTTATTCTCAGTTTGAACTTAGTTCCACGGCGTAAACCAAGCCCTAGCCTGGGTTCCTACTGCTTTGATGGCACCAATTTTAACTCATCTCAGCCACTTCGTTGTAGTTTAAGTCACAGAAGAAAACATAAGCGTGATAGCAACAAAGTTCACAATGATTTCAGATATCATGAATACCCACAATTTTCACCAACAGAAGTTGAAAGGAAGTCCATTGCTAATGGCTGTGAAATGCAAGTAGTTCATACGAATTCAATGCAGAATCTCAGGCCTCTGAGTATCATTTTTATCACTGTCAAGAGTGATCCCAAACCAAAAGGTCTGCATGAATTAGGAACCAATCCGCCAAACAAGTACTGTATTGACCCTCCATGGCCCTCTCAAATCTCAACCTAGATTCTCCTGAACACCGGCTTCCCGATCCATCATAACGTTCCCCCATTAATGGCCTAACCCAACTATCTACCATCCAAATGACTGAACAACAAGAAGCGAATCCCATCCATGATTCACTCGGTTCCAACCCTAAGTATCTCTAATAAAACCCTATTGCCTATTCAAGTCCATCAAGCACCAAAATTTCCCGATACCCACCAAACGCCAGATGCCACATTGCTCCAATTTCTCCTAATTTAACCAATTCAAATCCAATTCCACAAGAAACCCAACACCACAACAATCACACACCCGAGGGTAACTGAGTATCTTTACTCTCATTGCTCTACAACAAAAAATCCTCGAAACCCAGTGAATCAACGCACCACAAATTCACCCAAAAAAAACCAGAATCCTAACCAAAAAGGCCAAAAAAAATAATCGGTTTCTAATTTTATTTTTACCTTTGGGGGAAGTCTTCTTCTTGAAAATGTTCATGATTGAAAAATGGGTTTTGTCCTATGTGTTGACTGCGCGTTGAGGGGTTTTGTTTTTGGTGTTTGCTCCGTGATCTCCGCCGGCGTCGGTGGCCGGCGAAGGTTGCTCAGGCGGCGGAGGAGGAGGGAGAAATGAGAGTGCTTTTTTGGTGGAGACTGGAGACTGGAGAGAGTGAGTGGCTTTGAGTCTGTGCAACGGTTGTCAAAGTAGCCGTTGTTTGTAAATGGATTTACCGGTTTGCCCCTGGATGGGTCGATTAATATGCGTGGGGGCCACCGAAGAAAAGACGTGTTTTGTTTTGAGTTTGAACTTTGAAAGGATGAAATGACTCGCTTCGATGGGATGAATTGTCTCTTGGACTACTTCGTTGAACTTACACAATGATCTTCATACAGTGCACTCTGTATGAAACAAAGGTCTGACATCCGAATATTAGAGCATCTATAAGGGTGAAACACATCCAAGTTTAAAAAAACGAACAACAAAATCACTTTTCTAAAGTCTGAGAAGTTTTCGAGACTGAAATCCATAATGATTATGGATTAAGTTCTGATTCATTAATTTTTTATCAATATTTTTTTGTTGCTTGTTAAAGAACTAGCATGTTCACCTTCTATTCTCTTTTTTCCTCGAGATTGAGCCTCTCAAGGAGGAACTTGGACAGAGAAGTCTGCATTAAAGTTTTTTTTTTTTTTTTTTAATTTTTGGTGCAAGTTTTGATACATCATTGCAGCATATTTTGACAAACCAATCTCTATAGCAGGAGTTCCTGAAAGTAAAAAATTGTATAATCGAGTATCGTTATAGATGCTCTTACATCAGTTATTTTAGAGAAATATAAAGATTATACTCCCTACATAATAGACTGTAATCAATTTTAAATTTCTTTCATCTTATTAAAATTACAATCTTTATACACGTTGATCAAAAAAAATTATATTACGAATTGTCCACGGGATGATGAAGTATTGTTTTATGTAAAATTATAGTGAAACACTAATGATATTTTAAATTGTGTTCTTCAATCCTGAACATTGGCCTAGTTCTGTTAAATCGTTAAAACTAATATAGAAAATTTCCCATGATATATGTTTTACAAAACAATTATCATTTCATACAACCCGATAAAATATTTCTCATTTCATACAGTTTTCAAATTTCTCCTGCCATCGCATATCATCTCCGCCCTCGCCGCCTCTTCTCTTGCCACCGCCACCCCGTCCTGACCACCATCATCGTCTCCTTCACCTTCACCTCTTCTCTCATCCCAAACCCTCCCATCATGTGTTATAATTTTTACCACCACCGTCTTCTTCATTTCTTTAAATGAAAATGAAGTCCCATCGAGGAAAGGGGAAAAGACGTGATTATTCATGAGATGGGTAAATTCCAATAAACTGATGGAATTTACCATCGAGGAAGAGGAAGGGAAGAAGATCTGAGGAGAGTTGTTTGAAGCATGTGAAGACGAGTCACATGTGAGGGACGAGCAAACTGATGATTTTGTGAATGTGTAAATGATCACTAATCGTCATGGTTTGTTTTCGTTATTGTTGGTTTGATTTTGAGCAACTTTTCGAGAAAAATTAAACTGACACGCTATTTGATTTGTTCTGACGCGCTGTTTCGAAACATTACGTCAGTTATGAGAAACAGTATGCCAGTTCAAAAATCATAAACAGGACGTCAGTTATAAGAAACAGTACGTCAGTTCAAAAATCACAAACAGGACATCAGTTATGAGAGACAATACGATAGTTCAAAAATCACAAACAGTGTGCCAATTATGAGAAACAATGCGCCGGTTAAAAAATTACAAACAGGGGACTGTTTAATCTGGAATTATTTCGATTAAATTCATGCATGTATTCATGTATATATTAGATGTCAGTTTTCTTTCAAAAATTCGAACAACAAAGCCCTACTTTTCAATTTCATCTTTTTCGTTTGGATTTATTGTTAAAAACAAAGCGCTGTGCAGCTGTTTTATTGCTGCATTTTCTTCCACTTTCGAAAGAAATACATATTGATTTTAAAATACATCAATGATAAATAAATTGTTTTAATTTAATTGAGAAACATACGCAAGAAACATTGTGTAACCTTAATAAATACTACGAATATAAAAAATATGGGTCTAAATCATGACGAATAATCAAAGTCTTGAGATCTTTCTTTCAATACTTGTCCTTCTTCATTTTTTATCCCACGTTTTATCTTACGAAGAAATACAATCGACATCGAGTCGATGTCTGATTGTAAATGTGTCGGTATGTGTTTGATATTTTGAGTTTCACTTCCTTTTTCTTTTTGATGTGTTTGGTCATCCTCTAATTTCAATTTTATGCTTCCTGCTGCTTTCTTATTTTGATCGTCGATGTCAAATATCTTACTTGCAATGAACTCCTGATATTGTTTGTTCATATTTTTTTCAGTAAACTTGATTTGAAAAATCCGTTTCTGTTTGACTATTCTTTTGAGCAATTTTGGGATTGTCGTTGTACCTACAATCTATGGAATTATCGATATAAATATGTTGAACATCATTGACATTACATAGATTTGAATGCTTCTAATAATTTTATTGCTCATTGAATTCTTACCTCTTTGTTATCAGTTGTTCGTTAAGTCGTTGGTATGCCCGTCACTTATTCGATGTCTTTATCGAAAAGGACCATTATGACAGTTACTGTGTCGTCTTTGTCTCCACTTCTATTTTGTACCTGGTCAAGTATGTTTATTGTTAGTAGACTAATGAATAGAAAAATCTGTAAAATTGAACATATTGGTTTTCATAATAAGAATTTTTACCTTTGAGTGGTATCTGATTTGAGCAATTGTCGCAAAATAAGTTGTTTTCCATTTGTATCATTTTATGGCCTTACTTCGTGCAAGGATTATAGTACCATGGATAAACTTCATAGAGTTTAATAATGGTTGCATCGCACAAGCAAAAAAAAAAGGAAAAAAAAAAAAGAAGAAAAATACAAACACAAAACAAAACACTTTTACTTGTAAGAAGATTATTTTTTGTACATCTTATCAATAGTTGTACATAATTATGGAGCTCATTATTTTAATTTTATCAGAAGGTTATTTCTTACCTTACTTGGTAGAGTATACTCTAAAATTTCTGCAATAGTTCTTCTATTTTTTATTTTGAGTTGTTTTACTATTTCATTATTTTGAAGTTCTCCCTTTTACAATAGCACCCGATCCCCTTTGTCAATTTCGTTCATTGATTGCACTTCTCTGGTTTCCTCAATATCAAGATTGACGAAGAATATTGTTGTTTACGAGATGTTTAGATAGTTCTGTCCTGCATGAATTGTATTAGTATTACGATAATGTATAAAAAAGATATATAACGATCGATTATCTACGTGTTATTATCTTTGAATTCCTTGCAAATCAACTTGCTTGCCGTGATGGTTTTCCAATAGTTGAATAAGCTCATCCGCCTTCGTTTCCCATATTGTGACCATTGCTTCTTCATTTCTACATCAAAATAAAATCAATTTGTCTTTTTTTTTCTCTCAGAAATAGCTAAAGTGAAAGCCTGGAAAAAATATAGGAAATGATGTACCTTTGATTTATGATTGTTACTTTTATTTTTTTGAGTTATCTAGCCACTTTTGTAATTGACCCAATCTTCGTGACAGATCCAATGACATCTGCGTTCATATTGGTTGATTAAAAATATTTTAATATATTTATAACGGAAATGAGTAGCTGATTTTATACAGCAAGTTGTAGTTTTTGTATTGTAAGTTGAAAAGTATATACTGTAAGTTGATGAATATATACTGTTAGATTATAGTGTATTTTATAAATAAAATTTGACAGTATACATTTAATAACCTTCAGTATAAATTTTTCAACTTATAATATAAAAAATAAACTTTACAGTATAAAATCAACCAGTAAACTGTCACAAAATCAACCCCAACATTCAATGGATATTAAACTGAAAATATATAATTATACACATACTTACCAAAATTTCATTTGTTAATGTCAATATTTGCTTCGATCTCATTGTAGTCTACAAGATCAAATTTAAATTTCGGGAATACAAACTCTAACGGAATGTTTTTGATTCTTGTCTTGTATGTAAGTATAAGTTCCATGGATTGTTGGATTGACATGTATGTTTCGAAAGCTTTTTTTATCTTCGCATTTCTGAGTATATACATATCGCACATTGTGAAAACTGTGTAGTGTTTCTTATGCATATGAAGTGTATGACGGTAAAAACAAGATCATTCTAGCACATCATAAAATGAAGGTTAGTTGATTAAAACAAATACACTATAGTGGAAGTATTAAAATACATATTATTGTTGATTGAAAAAAAACGAATTCATAATAAATAGAATTAGAGTATTTATGATTTGCAGTTATAATAGTGATTATCTAGATGATACTTTCATCTTTAAGTTTTTCCTCGTGTCATTATATGGTTACGAAGCATGATGCACACAAATTTATGAAATATAAGTTTTGGTGCTTTCACAAGAAATAAATCTTTTAAAGACTGTCTATCTAAAATACATAAATTACTAATATAAATGTTCATCTATATCGTAAATAAAAAATCATCAGATATGGAGTTAAAAATCTTAAGATTAAAATGAATGGTTATGATTGGATGTGAAATATTAGATTAAAATAAATGGTTATGATTGATTATGACATATTATATATTAATGTATGCAAATAATATAAATAATTAAACTTATGTAACTAATCTTGTGATTGGTTATTAAATATTACATTAAAAGATGCTAAAGTACTTATCTGTATGCTGCACGATAAAATATCATAATAATGAATATTATACATAATTGATATTAGATTAAAAGATATGGATGCCTCTTGTGATTGGTTGTGAAATAGTAGATTAAAAGATATTAGATTTAGATTTTAAATAAAAAATCCCAAGATATGGAGTAAAAGATCATAAGATTAAAATGGATGGTTATGATTAGGTGTGAAATATTAGATTAAAATGAATAGTTGTGATTGATTATGAAATATTAGATTAAAAGATATTGATGGCGTCTCATACCGTCCGAAGATTTTGTGTAATTATATATACTATAATACTGACTCATGCGCTGCACGGGATGAATAAACATAATAGAGTTAAAATAATATTCATGTTAAAAAACTTAAGGTGTATATGTTATTATATATTAAACTTGATAATTTGCTTCTTTATTTTTTTATTTCGATGAATTGATTTAAGTATTACAATCAACATGCGTTGTTTATATTAACCTTTAATCTCGATTATTAGATTAAATTAAAAGATTAAGATAGAAAAGTTTAGTGTAAAATTCGATTTATAAAATAAAATAAAAAACTCACCAGTGTGTATTAATTAATGTATGAGAACAACAAAATAATTATCGTGTTGTGAAATAAAGATCATCTAATATCCTGATAGGTAATATTATTTATAATTACTTGATGACGATTTCATATAGGAATATAAAATTTTAAGAATTTTTTATTTTTTTTGGTGAAATATTTCGTATATATGATGATTATATTTTTTTTATTCAAAATATTTTATGTTAGATTTGAGATATTAAAATTTATATTTAATTGGGGTAATGATGGGATGAGAATATATCATGGGTGATGAGAGAAGAAATCGAGATGTTGTTTTAATTTTAATTGGTTAAGATATTTGTTAGGTTAGATTTTATTTAATTGGTTTTATTTTTTTCAACTATTATTTTTAATGACAATAATGTCCTGCTATACCTTCATACTTCATATCGTCATGCCGTTTGCAATCTCAATCGGCGAAGTAGCTGGCAGCTTGTCTCATCACTCCTTCTTCAGACACCTCGGTGGCAATCGATTGTGGAAGTGAGGTGATGTTGGTATTGAGGATCGATTCACTCAATTAATTAAACAATAAAAAAAAAAGACACAAGATTTAGGCTAAAAAACACTCGAGGGGAAGAAAAATCCATGGTCGTCGACAAAATTCACTATAAAAAGATGATACATGGAGTTCTGAATACATGAGATTTATATGCCCAAAAATAAAAGATATAAGTTTTAAATCTAGTTTTACGGACTCGTCGTAACATGGCCGTATGTGCAATGCACGGCCATGTCAGAGACCGTGTCACGAGATAGAGAAGAAACCACCCACGGGCGTGCAACCCCCCGCACGGCCATGCCATGCGGTGCTTTGAGCCTGACGAAAAAATACCATGTATGGCCATGCCTGATCACGAACTGTCATGTCACTGTGCACCGTCATGCTTAACCACGCACAACAATATCTGCCTACTCGATCACAACTCCATGAAAAACACACATCGGGACCGGTTTGAGTCTTCTTGATCCGTATGTTTGCTATTTTACAGTTACCTTTCTCATGCATTCTCTTCGCTCACCTCATCCCCTCTGCAACACATGGACAGAGTGGCACTGCAAATGATTTTTTTGACATGTATATAATTGGACTGGAATTTAGTTTTGCATGAGAGACCTTACGCAGCGAAGAAATGAATCTCTTGGCTTGTTATTTACTAGGCATGATGTTGTATTTTAACCTCAGTTCTTGTGTTTCCTGTTTATTTGTCGCACAGAACTTATGCTAGCAAGTATATACCAATTATTGCAAGTGTTAGTGAACATCAACCTCCTACTTGGCCTTCTTACTTTATGGACATCAATGTTCTGGCATTCCTGGTTCCAGCTGGAATAGTATCCAATCTCCCACTCGGGACTAATTCCCAAAACATCAATCAACCTTGAAACATCATCGACGGCCACTTGCTAACTCACATGATAAGACCAATAGAAGGTGAACAGAAGTTGAGCTTCTCTACTGTAACTGACTTGGTAAACATGTCCGTAGAATTGTCTTTCGTAGCAATCTTCACCAGCTCAAAGAACCAATTGTAATAACCCAAAAATTTATCGAATTTAGAAAAATATATTGGATTAAAAATATACGTACGAAACGTATGCAATGAACGCATAAATAAAATTTATGAACGATGAACGTTACATCGTTAAAGTTATTATGCATTTGAGACACAGGTTTAACCTTAAAAATTTGAGATCATTGAATGAAATATTATTATGAAATATTTGAGATAATTAAATCGACAACGATTAATTATCAAGAGACGTTATGATTTCATGAATAAACATAACGAACGAAACAACAACGTTATAATGTTATAACGTAACGGATGATGAAATATCGAACAAATAAATATAACGAATAGATAACGTAATAATGCGCGAACAAAACTAGCGAGTAAGTAACGTTAACGTTATGTTAAAATGCAAAGTTATAACGCTAAGAATATAACGCGTTAGGGGTAACGGTTTTAATCTCTGAAAGTTATATCGTTAAAAGGAATACGATATTAATATTTTTGGAACAATTAAATCGACATGAATTAATTAATGGAAGATTAATATTACAAAATTGAGATAAAAATAGACTGACGAAAATATAACGAGGGATCAAATATTTTTAAACAACCTTTCCCGCCACTTTTGTTTCTCTCCCTCACCAAACTCCACTTCGCACCCACTGCCACCACTCGTCATCAAGCAAAAGGCCACCAACTGCCACCAAGCGCACCACCAACGACCACCAAGCGCTGCACCATCCTCACCATCCGCACTTTCATCTTCAAAAGCTGGGGAGAGACACGCCGTGAGGGAAAACAAAAGAAGAAAATAATGCGCCTTCTCCGAACCTTCGAAGCCGCACCTAGCGCCGCTACTCCTTCATCGCTGCCATCATCATCATTTTTGACCTTGGACGACTGCCATGCTACGTTGTTAACTCTTCCAAGCAACCGGAGGATCTAGGATAGCCGCCATGATCACAAACAGCCGGCATGCGCGGGTTCTTCCTCTCATTCGCCTCGTCGTCCTGTCGCCACCACCTGCCACAGCCTCGTTAGTGTTTTCCGATGTTGACGATCATTAGGGAACGTTAGATGAAGCTAGAACGATGCAGGGAAGATTAGCATGGCCGTTGCGCAAGGATGACACGCACAAGTCGAGAAAATACTTCAATGGAGCCTTCCGGCCAACTTCCGGTTGAAGTCCGATGGTTAGCAATGACAGAGCGTTCCAGAGTAAGGTGTGGTGCCTTGGTGGTGTCGGGTGTCTTTGGTTTCGAGATTTGGACGTAAACGGACCTTAAAATGCCTTAACGAGTTTTTTCGGTCAACTTCCGGCCAAGTTCCGGCCAAAGTCCGGCGGGCAGCGGTGAAAAAGTATGGCAGAGCAAGACGATGAGATTTGATGACATTGGGTATAATGGATGTCGAAGTTGGTACGTAAACGAGCTTTAAAACGGCTTAACGAAGCTTTTCCAGCGACGTTCCGGGCACCGGCAGTGATGGCGGTGGGGACATGACGGTGAAGAAGGCAGGACAACAGGGCGATGACTTCGGGTGTCAAAGGTCCTAGGGTTTCTAAGAGTTTCTTTAACCCTAAGTAAAACTAGGGTTAAACACGCTTCAAAGGTAACCTA
>JAOVYX010003629.1:0-10861 GCA_035668315.1 Drosera spatulata
CATGGCGGCGGGTGAGGGGTGAGAGACTTCGAGGAGAGTATTGGGAGATGGGAAATGTGTGTCTGCTTGTGTGGGAGGGGAGAGAGGAAAGTGGTGGCTGTACAACAACTTTTTTGGCTAATGGTAATTGAACTTTCTTTTTGGATAGTGCGACCCTCTTTTTGATTTTCAACATAAAAAAATAAAGACAATTCAGATTTTAAAGGGAGGTTTTGAGACTCGGACTTTTTTTATGGTAGATTTTACTCCAACCGCCTCTCAAAGGTTGGACTGACCATTTTTATTGTGTATAGTTTGGAGAGGTTAATTTTAACCCCCGTAATATTGATTAAATGATATTTTTTATAAAATTTTGATGTAATATTAATGATAATTTATATCATAAAATTTAATCTAAATTAAATTTTTAAAGTGCATGTTGAAAATATTAATTAAATTCAAATCGTTATAAATTTTGTGGATACAAAAAAAATTTTCTTGTTGTTATGTAAATATAGAACAGATAAATTCGACATGATAATAGTGTTAATGAGTGAGGAGTTATGATGCTTAAGAGATTTTAATGGGAGTTGCCTTTTAAAATATTAAAATAAAAGAAAATTAAATTAAAAAGTAATGACTAAGCTTGTTTTTTTATGAAACACTAATTACACGCATACTGGTGGCCTTCTTTGCAGCTTGACTATGCATTTAAAGGTATCATCTTCTTCTTGCACATTATAAGAAAAATTTGAAAGATACTTACGGTATGTTTAATTGAACCGATAGAAAATACTTATATTAAACGCTTATGCCCCTAACAATTGTGAAGTATGGGAGAGGAAGAGGTATTGGGAATTCGGGATAGGGAAGTGGGAGCAGAACGATTTTTGGGGATTGGAGACCGGAGAGTACTGTGTGTAATTGAAGTGGGGCTTTTGCTTTTTGGGGCCTGCTGACTGCATAGTGCAGCAACATATCCGCATTTTCCTAATGCCCATAATAAATTATTGAGATTTTCGTACCATGTACTGCGACATAGAAAATGAGAGTATTGGATCTGAGAAAACTTTGCCATAAAAGACAGTAATGTTAGATGTTTTTTCTTTAGTTATCTTTTCTGTCAGATTCATAGAAAATATTGTTCATTGATCTTCCAAGTACTTGATCATAACATGTTGTAAACTCAACTCAATTAAATGTATACACTCCAATTATGTAAATCATTGGATTCACATATGATAATCTCAATCAATAATTGAACAAATAACGAAACAGACTCATTGTTTATCCCTAGATAATTACCCATAAAATTATTTTTTTCATCTTTTTTATTCAAAAACAACTAATTAATTTTTATTATCTAGAAGATCATTATTCAAATTTCAAAAAAATCCATACCAAAATTACCCTCGACTCTTTCAATAAATACATCTAAAAAAAACCTTAAATTTCTTCTCATCTCCCACGTCTCCACACTCCTCCACGTCTCCCGCATCTCTCCTATTGCCGTTGCCACTGTCGTCCTTCCCCATCTCTGCACTCCTCCTCATCTCCCCCATCTCTCTCGTCGTCCGACACCGTCATCCTATCGTCGTCGTCGTCGTTGCCTGGACATGGTTTCAAAGGAGATGGGACTAGATTCATGCGAGTAAGGGTAAAGATGGTTGTTTCGGGTTCGGGGAAGGTGATGATCGGGACTGGTTGCAGGTTTTGGGTGATGGTGGGTTGGAGTTGTTTCGAGTGGGAATTGTTTGCTCTTGCTCGACGTCTTTGGGTTCGCTTTCAACGATGGGTGATGATGACGATGAAGGAGTACAACCGATACAGTTGTAATTCCGACGAAGACGTACTCCAACTTTGACAATTTCGACGAACTGCAATTTTGACGTGGGGTGTTGATTGTTGTAGGAGAAAGTTATACATCTGTGTAAATTTTATTGTACTCTTGAAAATAAGAATTACTACGACGTACGTCATCGGATTATTTGAGTTGTACTTCTATGTAAAATTGTTGTATCTCAAATAATAAACATATGCGTTTTAGGAAGATGAAAAGAAAATGGAAGGAAAGAAAACAGCCGATCAGTTTGTAGGAAGAAAAGAAGAAAATGAAAGTTTCAACGGAAGACAAAAATGACAGTTATAAGATGTGGGAAAGGCCAAAATTGACCAAGAGACAACAAAATTCAAAAAAGTACACTTTCCCGTAAAAGAAAAAAAAAAAAAGATATCTCTTATGAGTGAAATAGATTGAAAATGTAACCTTATAAGTAATTATTCCTTTATGTATCTACATAATGGTTTCAGGAACTAACAATGAATTCTCACTAATGCGAGGGATCTAACTTCTAAGCATATGACTATTGAAATTCAATTAATTGTTCGAGAATGAGCCTTGCTTTTCAAATAAAAGAAAAGAAAAAAAAAACAAGAAAAAAAAACTTTGATTTTAAATATACGCGTCTATACAGTGACACATTCGAGAAACTTTGATTTTTGAATTATGAGTATTTGAGATGTAGAAGATTGGAAAGTTCTTTAAAGTTTTTTGAAATCTAGGTTGGTGGCAGTCAAATTTACATGGTAGAGTAACTCATGCATTCCTTTCGTCCCATTTAAATTATAAGGTTATATCATCATTGTATTATTCAATATATATTTTGAAAAGTTTTATTATTTCTCAACGATATAAGAAAATTATGTCATTGATTCAGCGTTGAAATACATAACTTAAACTATCATAAATATTACATGATAATTTTGTGTAAAAAGATGTTTGTTCCTCCCGCAGACTATTCGTAGGTTGAATAGATTTATTGCTTACCTAAGCTAAGGTTGCAATTTGAATGAAAGTGGAAAGAGTATAATACTATTTGTTATAACTCGTTACAACTGCTTAAAGCTTTAATCAAGTTTTGGGAATTGAGTGTTGAGAATAATTATTCATATTAGAGCATTGCATCATAATCTCTTAAGATATTCTTTATTGTACATATTCAAACCCACATTTTTTCAATTACAGAACCTCTATTTATGATCCACTACATCAGAATATATGTCTACATCTCTATATCTTTATATTAATAATATTTTATATCCTTTCCTCATCGAAACCTCCGTCGCAACTCCTATCCATCGCACTTATCGCGCCTGGTTCCCCCAACACCATCCACTGTACTCCCCTCTCCATCCTCCATCGCACCACGTCACCCCTGTTATCGCCATCATCGATCGTTGACGTAGTCGTAATTGAGATTATAACTCAATTCCGTCGTCACAGCGAAACGCTGCTGTGAGAGATGGAGGAAATTCAACGACATTTAGTAATATACTGTTTTTGTAATTATTTGAGAAAATTTTTTCGGATCTTAACAGTTATGTCTTGTTTACTGGTATAATGAGGATGAATGCATAAAAGGAGTGTAAATCTATGAATTGATGAGATAACTCCATGGTATAAAACAGAAAAAACGTTGTGTTTGTCGTTGTGTTATACAGTGACTTGGTGGTGGCATTCTTTCATCGACCGTGTGAGGTCGTTTTGATATGAGGGTATCTCACTGCGGGAGATCCTGAGCTCTGATTTGAGTGATCCCCTTTCGCGGAAGTCCCTTTTTTTAAAGCTCAATAAAGCTTATTTATGAAATTGAATAAGTCTCGTTAATGGCACAATTATAACATTAAGGGTATCTATTTTCTGTTATCTCTATGTGATTGATATGATGGTAAGTATAACAAAAACTTGAGTGAACTGTTGAGTGTAACAGTGCGTGAGACTTGGACTGGGGACCTGTCATGTCATAGTGTCATTGTCTTAATTTGTTTGATATGGAGGTTTTGACTATCATATCATAAAGGATATGATGATAGTAAATGACGTTGAGAATGTCTGGAGTGTCGATGGACGTGTGGTTTTGAACGTTGTTACGTGGTGTTAAGTGTGCTTATGTGACTAGAGTGAATCACTGGTATACTTGTGATGATAATTATGAATGCCAGATTGGCATGACAATTCTAGAGTGCTGGAACAAAGAATGTAAGTGATCATTCCCCCTCTTTTTTTCTTACCTTTTTCTCTTGTGTAACCCTTGATAAGGAGGTCGATACGTTATTGAGCTCCTATAGCTCACGGCTATTATTTTTCTGTGTCTTTCTTCTTCTCTTTATTACAGGAGTAAGACTTGAAAGAGAACTGTGACCTAAGATTTGATGTTAGATGTAGCTTATGTGTGAAAGGTATTCTGATCTTACAAAAAGATGTAAATTTTGCTGCAAAGGTGATATTCTAAGTTATGGTTGAGTGCATCAAAAGTGTCTAAATTAATGATGTATAAGTGAACTTAGCTTAATTTTTATTATTAAGACAGAGAGTATAGTTTTTATCTGGTTGAGGCATTGGACCCAACAACAGTGACGTCATATATATCATTAATAAGTAATGAAAAGTCGGAGCGTTATATTAGTTTTGAGTCAAATAAATTCTAAGAACAACCTATTTACCCCTCCTCCCCCCTCTAGTCTGTTTCTGATACAATCATGAACTTTCATATGGTATTAGAGCGGTTTTTTTTTACTGATGTCTATGAAGAGATCTTGGTTGTGATTGTTTTGTGCGATACTGTGCATTTTCAATATTACTAACAATAATTTGAGTTTGAAACCTCCAATGTGCAACGTTGAGAAATTTGGCAATTGTAAGGCTATAATGAAGATATTCTTGGACGCTGTAGATGAGGCCCTCTATGAGACGATTCTCAATGGTCCTGATGTTCCAAGAAAGGTAGAATAATCCACTTTCGCGGTCCTGGTGGATGTGCCCAAATCTGAGTGGACAGAGGATGTAAGTAGAAGGTCACGATAGACAAGAAGGCCATGAACATACTGTTTCAGGGTCTTGATGAAGATCTGTTGGAGTATGTGATCCATTGTACTTCTGCCAAAGAAGTTTGGAATGCCTTGGTAATCAAGAATGAAGGAACTAATGATGTTCACAAAAATAGACTGTCTATAGTGGTGCAAAAATATGAACTGTTTACGCATGAGTCTGGTGAGACACTACTGACATCTTTGAGCACACGAGTCTGTTCAATATACTGTTAAACACTCTGAAGACTTATGAAAAGGTGTACATTACGATGGGTTCCAATATGACGTTTATTCGGACTCTGCCGGATAGGTGGGATTCCATAACTACTACTGTTAGAGAGGCAAAAGATAGTAGCAGTAGAGTGACACCTGTCTCCGGTCTGCATGGCTTGTGCAGTAGAGCAGTAGAGGAAAGTCACTCGTCTGCATCACTTGAGAAACACAGAGTGCTTTAATTTTGAGATAGTCTGCTCATCTACATCTACACATGTAGTAGAGCAGTATAGCAAAGTTACTCGTCTGCATTCTTTGAAAAACATTAAACCCAAAAAAAAAAAAATCCTGCTCGTCTACATCTACACATGTAGTAGAGCAGTATACATGGCCATTATATTAAATTAAATCTATCATCTCTGCTCTGAACATGATAAATTTATTTTCATCTAAGGGTTTTGTAAAAGTATCTGTAATTTGTTTTTCTGTACGAATGTATTCTAACTTTATGCGACCTTTCTACACATGATCTCTGATAAAATGATATCTGACATCAATGTGCTTGGTCTTCGAGTGAAAAACAGCATTTTCAGAAATAGCCATTGCAGACGTATTGTCACAAAATATGTTTGTTTTAGAAAACTTAAGTCCATAATCTGCAAGATGAGACCTCATCCATAGTACCTATGCAACATAGCTTTCTGCAGCTATGTACTCTGCTTCTGCAGTGGAGGTTGAGAAAATGGTCTATTTCTTGCTTAACCAAGAAATCAGCCTTACACCTAAAAATTGACATGTTCCACTTGTACTTTTTTTGTCAACCCTGCAACCTGCAAAGTCTGTATCCAGTTAGTACGAAATCTGATTCTTTTGGATACCATATACCCAGGTTAAAAGTTCCTTTTAGATATCTCAACATTCTCTTAATTGCATTATAGTGGGACTCCTTAGGATTAGATTGATACCTGGCGCAAACACAGACTGAGTACTGGATGTCCGGTCTACTTGCAGTAAGGTAAAGTAAAGATCCTATTATACCTCTATATAATGTTTGATCTATACTTTTATCTTTTTTATCTTTGTCAATTTTAGCAGTAGAGCTCATGGGGATTTACATTGGAGTTGAGTTTTCTGGGCCAAACTTTTTAATTATATTTGTTAAGTATTTTGATTGATTTATAAATATTTCGTTACTTAACTGTTTCACTTGCAGATCTAGAAAGTATTTTAGTTCATCCATGAGACTCATTTGAAATTGGGATTTCATCAATGCAGCAAACCTTTCGCATAGTTTGTTGTTAGTGCAATCAAAGATGATGTCATCTACGTATATTTGCACTAATAGTGTTTGCTCCTTATGTTTCTTAAGAAGCAGTGTGGTATCTATCTTTCCTCTTTGAAAGCCATTATCAGAAAGAAAGGTAGAAAGAGTTTCATGCCACGCTCTTGGAGCTTGTTTCAAGCCATACAAGGCTTTGTCTAACCTGTAGACATAATTGGGATGTTCAAAGTTTTCAAATCCAGGAGGGTGTTCGACATAAACTTCACCCTGTAGCTTTCCATTGAGGAAAGTGCTTTTGACATCCATTTGAAAGACTTTGAAGTCTTCATATGCAGCATATTCCAGGAATATTCTTATGGCTTCTAATCTTGCAACTGGGGTATAGGTCTCATCAAAGTTGATCCCTTCTTCTTGAGAATACCCTTTGGCCACCAATCTAGCCTTGTTTCTGATGAATATTCCATTTTCATCAGACTTGTTCACGAAGACCCACTTGTAGCCAATAACTGGATAGTTCTTTCGTCTCGGCACAAGATACCATACTTGATTTCTTTTGAACTCATTCAGTTCTTCTTGCATGGCATCTATCCAGTTAGGATCACTGAGGGCTTAATTGATTGTCTTGGGCTTCATTTCTGATACGAAGTAAGCAGACAGGCACTCCTTTCTGGTTGCTCTTCTTGTTTGCATCGGGGCATCCTTGTCCCCTATTATATCTCTCTCAATGTGTGCCTTGATCCATCTGCCATTGTTCTCATGCTGGTCAATGGTAGTATCTTCCTGTTTTTGTTCTACTGCATCTTGTTGTGGGTTTGTTGCATCTTCTTTGCCTTCAGGGACTGCAGTTCAGGGTCATTTTCCTCGTCTGCATTCTGTTCATCATCTATACATGCACATTTCTCATCAAGAACATCAGCAGTATGTATAGATGACTCAGATTCATCAAAAGAAACATGAACTGACTCTTCCACAGTTTGTGTTTTCTTGTTGAATACTCTGAAGGCCTTACTGCACGTGGAATACGCTAGAAATATTCCTTCACTTGTTTTAGGGTCAAATTACCCTAAGTGCAGTCTATCATTGTTGTGAACATAATATATATTTACACCAAAATACATGAAAATACTTAATGGTTGGTGTTTTTCATTTCCATATTTCATATGGTGTTTTGTTTTGTTGTTTAGTAACGAGGCATCTAGTTTGCACATAACAAGCAGTATTTACTGCTTCAGCCCAAAAGCTCTTTGAAAGCTCTGCATCAGAAAGCATTGTTCCGGCTGCCTCAATGAGGGTTCTGTTTTTTCTTTCTACAGCAGCATTTTGTTGCGGTGTTCTAGGTGCAAAGAAGTTATGATTGATGCCATGATCATCACAGTATTTCTCAACCCTTGATTGATCAAATTCTATGACATGATCATTCCTAATTGTTATCACATCTAAACCTTTTTCATTTTGCACTTGTCTGAGGAACCTAGTTAGCAAGCTACAAGTTTCACTTTTCATGTGCAGGAAGATTACCCAAGTATTCTCGAGTAATCATCTACAATTACCAGTGTATATTTCTTTCTACTTAAGCTCTCTACATCTACTGATCCAAACAGATCCATGTATAGTAGTTCGAGAACTCTTGTGGTCTCTGTTTGGTTAATAGGTTTGAAACTTGCTCTAGTCTGCTTTTCTTCTTGACAAGGTCTGCATAATTTATCCTTTCTGAACTTAACTTGAGGAAGACCTCTTACTAAGTTGCCTGAGGATAATTTTGCCATTGTTTTAAAGTTTTGATGTGCTAACCTCTTATGCCATAGCCAATTTGTGTCATCTGCATCCTTAGTGTAAAAAATGTGACTTGTGCAGAATGTGATAAGTTGAAGTCTACTTCATAGATGTTTCCTGATCTATGACCTATCAGTTTGACTTCTTTGGAGTCGTTATCTATGACTCTACATGTGTCATTAGTAAAAGCCACTTCATAGTTCTTATCACACAGTTGGCTAATGGAAAGTAAATTATGTTCAAGCTCTTTAACATAAGCAGCATTCCTAAAGATTATGGAACCTGTACCAAGGGTTCTATAACCTTTAGTTTTACCTGTTTTGCTGCCACAAAACATGACCAAGGGACCTTCTTCTTTTCTGTAATCTTGCAACATTTTCTTGTTTCCTATCATGTGTCCTGAGCAACCACTATCCAGATACCATGCTTGATCCTGTAATCACATCTGCTGTATTTATATATGGTACCCATGATCATGGGTCTTCATTTGTTAGTCTTAGACATCCACACTCGAATAGGTTTTTATGTGGTAACAAACACTGAGAGGTTTTGTGCCCGGACTTGCCACAACTTTAGCAGTAGACCTTTGGTTTAACCTTCGATCGTCTGTTTGGATATTGCCATCCACTCTACTGCATATTACATATGCAGCAGTGTTGTCTGTATGGTCTCTTTGGCATGTGAAGAGAACTCCTATTCCATACAGTGTAATTTGGTGCAAACTGAGATTTTTCAAATCTCCTGTCATTTTGATAGTGAGTTATATACTCATTTCTATTGACAGTGTGCACTTTAGGAGGTTTCTTTAATTCTATTGCTGTATTAGCAGAAATATGTGATTTCAAGGGCTGATCAACAAGGACTTTTGCCTTGTTCTTACCCTTTGCAGCAGAGGAGTTCGAGTTCCTTTTCTGCACAGTCTTTGCAGATGACTAAATCTTCAGAAGTTGTGCAGCAGAGACCTTACTGATCTACATCCTGGTCGCAGACATCTCACTCTTCTGTAAGACTCTGTTAGAGACATTCTTTGTCTCTTCGATGCTGGCTTCAGACGAGTTGGTTACATCTAGGTGAGCCCGTTCACTTAGCCAACTCTTGTACCAAAACCTAGACCTATCCCATGGACATTGTCCTGTGACCAAAGTTTTTGGCAGATCGAGTGACTTACCATTCATTGAGTATGTCCGTGAGTATTTTTTGCAGATCCGTCGCCAAAGTACAAAAATTATAGCGACGGATTGACTTTCCGTCGCTAGATGTTTATTGTTTAAAATGTAAAAAGAATAAAAATGGATCTTATCTGGCGACGGATTCCGTCGCTAAGTATTTTTATTAAATTCAAAATGAGAAAAAGAAAATGGACCTTTATGGCGACGGAATCCGTTGCTAAAATAATATTATTGTTAAATTTAAAATGGGAAAAACAAAATGGACGTTTATTTATGACGACGGAATCCGTCGCTAAAATGTTAATTTTTTTTATTAAGATATTATTTAGAGACGGATTTCCGTCGCTAAATACTATTTTATTTAAAAATAAATAAATACAAAATACAAAAACCAGGGAAAAATACAATCCCTGTATTAAACGTCAATTACAATCAAACTAAAATTAGATTCTATTTCAAAGTTTTACAATGAAAATACAGTTTGTTCGATAAAAGTCTTTTATCAATGTCCTGTTAATCCAACATCCTGTTGTTCGGGAGGGCTTGCATCGTCATATGGTGGAGGAGGAAATCGAGGCAAACACATCCCAGCCTGTGCCTGGCATGTTGCTGAAGGATCCATCCCCATCTTGGCAAAGAGCAATGCCGTCTGTCATCGCAGCATGTTTGTCTCCTCTTGTTGGCCGACAACCCTCTGTTAGATGGAACTGTAGGCATGCTGTTGTGTGCCGATGGTGTCTCTAAGCTTGACGACTTATTCTTGTAGACGATAATAATCCTCGGACACAGAATGAGAAGTCAGAAAATGAGTTGTCCTGGATGCCTGGCTAAGCACGGACTTAGGATAGTATTGAGTCGCTACAGAACCAAGACCGTACACCCTTCCCTTCGTCGTGCCAGCAATCTCGAGATAGGCCTTGGATGTGGTAGTAGCATGTTGCTACTGCGCATCCTCGGGATCCATACTCTCATCCACTTGGGACTCAGACATCTGGCTAAATCTCTCATAAAATGCATCCTACAACCGCATTGTTAATAAATCAATTTAATGCATTTAAAAAAAAACCAAGAAAGACATGAAATTCAATATTTATTAAAAGAAAAAACAATATTAAATTTACCTTTAATTGAGTCGCCGTCTCGTCAACGAGAGGAATATCCGCCAGCGACTTCCCCGCCTTTATCGCCTCCACCACGCTCGGGACATCGGACTTCTTGTGAGTCTCGACATACACCTCCATCTGCGTGACTTTCCTCTTCAAGCTCACCTCCTGCATAAATTTTATTACAAAATCATGAAATTATATACATTAAGATATTTAGGACAAAATGAATAGGAAAACAAAAACTAAGTCTGAAATTTAATTTACCAGACGCTTCTCCACAAGGATGGTAGATGCGCTACCCTGCATGTGTGTAGCCTTCCCCTTATCTCTATTCTGTGCGGCTATTTGTGATCTGTATACTATGGCAGGATTGATGAACCACCTTTCCTCGACCTTCTCCCCGATATCGTACGATATCCAAGAGACCACCCCATCAACACCATGCTCAGATGCCAACAGTTGCATCCGAG
>JAOVYX010003630.1:0-39076 GCA_035668315.1 Drosera spatulata
AAAATTGAATGCAAAAGATTAGAACGATCGCACCTGAGTGATTTTCACCAAATCGCAAAAATGAGCCTTTCCTCCCTCGGTCAAAACTCAAAACCGGAGTCAACCCTTCCTGCCTCAGCCAAAATAGCCAGTCACAGTGTCCTCCACCAGAAAACAATCCGGCAACACCTTTGCTCGCCTCTGCCTCAACCTTCTCCCTCTCCCTCAGCCAAAAAACCAAAAGACCCACACACCACCAGCAGCAAGATTTCAACAGGAACCAAGCCCCAAGCAGCCAAAGTCAGCCAAAATCAAAGTTTCCCCTTTGCACGAACCAGACTATTCACTCTCATCCGCCACAAGAAGCTCCGCGAACGACCCCTAACCCTGAGCCCCTCCACACCCGGCCCCACCTGCTCCCCAGAGCAATCCGACCCCGGCACAAAAGGAATCCGCGGATTCTCCCGGTACTTCCAGAGGATCTGCAGGTAGGTGGCGAAGAGGGTGGGGGTTTGGTTTCCAACACTCGCAGACGGAGCGGACAGCAGCTGGTGGCCGGAATCGAGGGTGGTCGCGGTGGTTTGAAGTGAGGCGGCTGCGGATCTTGTTGGTGGTGTTCGGTGTAGCGGTGACGGGATCTGGGTGGTGTTCCTCGAACTGCTCCTCCTCTCCGCGCTAGGGTTTCAGCAGGAAAGACACCAGACGTCGTCGATGGTAGCGCCGAGCGACTCCCACCGGGGACGAAGGAAGCAGGTTTCCGGCTGGGAGACGGACTTCACGACCCTGGCATGGAGATGGCGCCGCGCCCTTGGCGGCGGAGATGGCGCCGCTTTGGGTTGCAGCGTAGAGTGGCGGCGGCCGCAATAGACAGTGAAAATCTGCAGTGGTCCTGGTGTTATGTTTTGGTGTTGTGCTGCGTTTTGGGGTTGTGTTCTGTGACTGGATCTTGGTGGTGGTCAATATAGATCTAGGTGGCGGCGGCTGTAGATCTAGGTTTTGATTGAGATGGCGGCCAGGTAGGGTTTCAATAATGTTTCAAGATTGTTGAGAGGATTTGAGAGAGCTTTTCTAGGCTTGAAACATTACACCCAAGGCATCTAGTTTGGAATGCCAAGGCCGTTGTCTCCAGGCTAGTATATATAGAAGACTAGGCTTACAGTAATAGGATATTTTAAACAATTAAAATATATCCTATCTACTGAACACGAATCTTATCTTTATGATGTATATTGGGAAACTTATATTTGAGAATATATCGTATTATTCCTCAACAGGAACAAGGTGACGGGTTCGATAAAGGCTGGTTCGACAAGGAGGAAGTGGCGAGAGAGAGGCTGACGCAAGCGGAGGTGGCGATGGTGGTCGGATGAAGGTGACGGTGGTGGTCGGAAGGAGGCGACGAGCACGGAGAGGGTTGGTGGTGGAATTTCGCCCGATTGTTTTTGGGGAAATTTAGGGCAAAAAGTGATGAGAAAGCAGACCTCGTGCTTTAATTCATGGTTAGCGACCGATGTGGGGTTCCTGTCGCTAATTTGCGACGACAATGTTCTTTTGTCGCTAATTTGCGACTAAAATATGGTTTTCGTCGTTAATTTATGACATAAAAATGTTTCTGTTTCTAATATGATTCTGCGATTAATTATATTTTATTTGTCGCTAACTAGCGACAACGCAAATAAAGGTAGTCGCTACAACGCAATTATTTTGTAGTGATATATGTAGTTCCATGAAGATAACACAATATTTATTTTATCCCATTCCAATGTCTTTTGTTGATGAAGAATTGAATCTTATTAATAAAATAATAGCAAAAGTGAAATCTGACCTTTTACAATTAGCAAGATATGTAAACACACCAATGGCATTGAGATATGGAACTTCTAGACCAAGTGATTCTTCTCCATCTTTTTGTGATCGAGAGGGACTCTTTTTCACATCAAATGATCTAATAATCATTTAAATAATCATATATTTATCACATGTTTATTTGATCTCATATATAATCATTGATACTGCAGCAACTATTGCTCGACTGCACCCTCTTCTCACCGTAAACTGCAGCTTGTTCCATTATGAAACGCACCTCCAATGACAAAAGATGGTGCAGTTCATAATAGAACATGATATAGTTCACGGTGAGTAGGGGGTGCAATCCAGCAGCAGTTCCTTGGCTACTGCTGCAACACCAACGACGCATCTATATATATATACGTATTGCATGTTAGCGAACCGAAAAACGAACCCTAACATACCGCGGTATAAATTCACGTACCAATTAAACCTACCCCCGACAAATTACGTATTGATAATTTAATATACTGCGTATCAGTATTCGTACCATGAACTAGGTAACACTGGAACGAACTCTATAGTTCTATGATAATAGTTCGTTATATTGCTCAGTAACAAACAGATAGGCTATCAAGTCGTAAAATTTCTTAACTCTCATCGTACGATAGTACTACGGTCCTCTAATGGTCATATCTTACTTTTAAATTGTTTCATAAAATTAGAGGTTTTTTTTCTTTCTTTAAATATTCAATTTTTAGGTTTTTCATAGAAGAGATGCTGAAAACAAATCAACACTTTTGCTTTGTTCTGCTCGACTTTTTAATAGCATCTTTTATAGTATCACCTATTCATTTCGCGACAAGGTGCATTTTGACTTCTTCAAACCACGTCAAATAATTATTGTCCGAAACGTCAAGAACATCAATCTCCAAATTGATAAATTTGACCATTTTGAAAATATAATCATAATTAATAGTTCATAAATAGTAACATGAACAGTAATAAATGGGAATATGAATAGTGTATATAACAATTTTACGTGGTCATGGACAGTAACAGTGAATGGTATCGTATGAATAGTGTGTAACAATGTCTACAACGTGAACGGTGTGTAACAATGTCTGGAACATGAACAGTGTATAACGTGAACAATGTGTAATAATTTTAATGGTACATGAACAGTGTATTAACAGTGTAAAACAAAAAAAATACTTTTATAGTATATAGGACCTAATGGTTAGTCAGACCAGCTTCATTCCACTAGACCACTCTAAGAGTGATGATAAGTCGTGCATTAGATGTGTATAATTAAAATTAATAATCTCATCTGAATTACCTTTATAGTGGATAAAATAAGATCGGGAGTGAACTTAGACTGAACAAATTCGTGCTGATAATGTGTTGTAAAAGGAGCTAAATGAACACACAATGTTATGAGTAAATTGTAGGAGCAACTCTGCCGATGCACACACAGTTCCAATGCAAAAACACAAATTTATTCACTTGAGGGGATCTTAATTCGTAATACATCAGGAAGAAACCAGTGTTTCTTTTATACACAAATTGACACCGACACTGCATGACACCGTATATCACCAATTGTCAATTATCCAATTGCCCTACAGTTTATTGCAATCAATGGGTGAGATTTTGATACTTGACTTGTCAATCATACCTACCTCACCTCTCCATATATAATACACCATTTCTAATATGAAGGTTTTTTTTTGTTGGTACTCATTAATACCTCTTTAAGATCTCATTTATTTTACTTCTTTTCTTGCATCTTGCTTATTTAATCTTTTCCCCAATTTCAATACATAAAAAAAGAATAGAAAAAATAAAAATAAAAATTGTTAATCATAGAGTCTAACTTTGTGTCTATAGCATTCTTTTTTTGAATTGCATTTGACATGAATCATTTAATATATATATGAAATGTCAAGAAAGAATGTCTTTTGGGTGGGTGCGGTTTTTGAGGAGTTTTATCTCATTATTTTCACTTTGATGCTAATAATTTTTTCCTCTATTTTAATATAAAAAATCGAATTATCTTGCTTACTAGTACTACTACTTCAAATTAGAGTGATAAATGTGATTCATCGATGCAGAAAATAGCGACATAGTTTGAAGAGAGAATATCAGGAAGTGAGAACGCATTTTTGTAGCATGACAACGAAAAAAAATTTCATTTGTTTAAAATTATACTAATAATGTTATAATTGAAATAGTAACTTTCATGTCAATATTAAAAGATCTTTCATTATGTTGTTTTGTGGAATAACGAACTTTCAATACTTATTCAATAAAGTGTATTGTAACATATCTTGAAATAGTAATAATACTATACTAAACAAGTGAGTTTGACTGTTTTGGTTTACTCCCTCCGTGTGACGAAGAATACAACGTTGGATAAATTTGTCAAGGAAAAACTTCGATCCACATGAAATTGAACTGATTGTTGTTTTTGCAAATAACCCGCCTTTCAAGTTCAGTTGGATCTTATAGTTAGTTTAGGTTTTCCCCCAACTAATCTATTCCCTATGAAAGTGACCTTTTGGATTAGCCTCTAAGACCTAAGATCGAAGAGCTGCTAACAAAAGGGCGAAGGATCTTGTTCTAATGAAAGAATAAAGATATTTCTGGCTTAAGTGTTTAAAATGCTCAAAATGGGGTTATACTTACTTTTTGAAGTTAAGACCGAATATATGTCGTAGATGTGGCTTTCATTCTGCAACTAAAGACCAATATCTGTCCCTTCACTGCTTGTATGTAAGCTAAAAAAGTCTATCTCTCTTTCCTTCATTGTCTTTTCACTAATTCAATGCACTATATTTGAATGAAATTTTATAAAATAGTTATCGAGCTAAACAATCTTCTTACTAATCTTACTAATCTATTAATAACAAGTGAAACAAGTGAATATATACCAAAATAAGACATAATCAAGAAAAACATTAGTCATTATATAAATTATATGTACTTTAAGGAAAAAAAACATTTTATCCTTCTTACTTGTGCATTTTAGCGCTTAACTACTTTTTGAAAATAGTCACATAACCCCTTATACTTTGAATAATTCCATAAATTTGACATATTAGCCCTTGAAGTTTCATTTTTCTGACAAAGAATCCCCCCTGAAAAGTACCACCAAAGGGGTCATATGCTGTTTTCGAAGTTAACGGAGTCATGTGTAAAAAGGTGAAAAATTGAAAAGGATTAAATACCCTTTTTCCGTACTTTAAGGCAACAAATGGGACGGCACGATTGTATATTATTGACATAAGAATAAATTTCATGGAAATTCTTTTTGAATAATGCATGAGTATTTTTTTCACTTAAAAAAAAGAATTTATCAAATTAAAATATTTAGGCAAAGAACCTCAAGCAGATCCACCCCTCTTTCTCCTCTTGTTTTCTCTATCTTCACTTTTGCGTTGGAAAAAATGCATTTAATATCTTAAACTTTTCACCCTTTTACACATGCTCCTTAACTTCGAAAATAACATATGACCCTCCTTGGTGGTCTTTTTCATGGGGTTTTTTGCCAAAAAGAATAGAACTTCTTCAAGAGTTTATATGCCAAATTTATTAAATTATTCAAAGTATAGAAGATTATGTGACTATTTTCAAAATTCGGATAATTAAACACAAATATATTGAGGATAAAATGCTCTTTTTCCTTAAATATATAATTTATTTTTTATATCGTATGTAGCATACTGATTAACGTTCAAGTTATAAAAACAAAACCTAGGTCATAATCGTACCAATCATATCAGGTCTCCCAGTCCAAAATCACACAACACAAGCCCAACGTGGCCAAACCCAACCCATCCTATTTTCACTATGGGCCCGGTAACTCCAAGAACACCATCCTATCCAAAAGACCTAAGGCCCAAACCCTAAACCCCTATCTCTCCCCCTCTCCGTCCTTTCACCTCGCCCAAATCGAAGGGCTGTTTTTCAACTCCTAAATTTTTTCTTCTCACCCCCCAACCCAAAATTTTCACCTTCTCTTCCCAAAATACCCTTCTCTCATAATAATTAAAATCATATATAATTTTTAATATATATATATGAACTGCACACATTAAGATTTATAAAACAAGATCAATATTGAATATGAAAAAATATATCACAAATATTTAAGTATTTATATTTTTTTAATATTTCTTTCGTCTCAGAATAAACTCAAAGGTTTGATTTAAGGGTTTATTGAGGAAAACTTTGACTCGCGTTGCGAAACAATGAAACATCATTATTCGTAATTGTGGTAAAACACAAATGATAGTTCAAGTAATGTACTTCATCCCTAGGCCAATGATGTAATTTTCTAATGTCCTTAAGATGAATAACGAAACTCAAAATGCATATTAAATAGTGCAAAATGTGCAATGTTGTATTTATAATGAGACGAAAAGAGTATTTTTTGTATATTCAAATATTGACCTTCTTTTATAGATCTTAAAGTGTAGAGTTCAAATATATATTTATTTTTGATATTTAATATATAAATTAAAAATTATATTTGATTTAATGTTTTATGTAAGAAGGGTATAATGGGAAGGGGAGAATTGCTTTTTAGGGGTGTACGGGTTAGGGGGGTGAAAAGTAAGTACTATTTAGCGAAGGTCACTAGTGAAACTACCGCAAGTTCTGGATCGATTAGATCAACACTGGGATGAGATGAACAGAAGAGGGCAGACTCACTAAACTCGAGTCATAAGAGAAGGTTTTTTCCACCTAGGTCCCCGGTTTCGCTGGCGACGATGCAAATTACTAGCGATTCCAATTAACAGCTGAGACACCGAAGGCGCATGTTCCTGAATCTACCCCAAATCATCGCCACCGCACACCCATCATTTTCAAACCCCAAACCTCAAATCCTCGATTCGCCTAAACAATCGTAAACTACAAATACAAGATTTAGAAAGCGTACCGGAATCTGATCGGAAATCGAAGCCCTAACAGTCGGAGGCGACGAACGACGTCGATGAATCGCCCATTTGAGGTACGGAGAGGAGGAGAGTGTGGTACTGCTCTATTAGAGGAGAGCTTGTGAGGGGGAAGAGGTGAAAATGATGGGATTTGATAGAGGAGGAGGCGAGGGAAATGGTTAGGGAGAGAGGAGATAGCATTTGGGTGTTGGTGCAATGATGTTGGCGATTTCAGACGATTTGAAGCACTTTTCATATCCCCATGGTGCTATAGTATCTTTCAATTCATCCATCAAATTCTTTATATTAATTGCCTAATTTAGATTGATATTCTTTATATCAAAGATTACAATTTTTTTATTGAACACGTATAACGATATAAACATTAATTAATGTTACGAAACGATCAAACGTTATTTTAAAAAAAAATATCATGAAACATCAATGATAGTAAAAATTATGTATTATACTGCAACACCCCAAACTTCGCTGATAGGACACATGACGTTATGCCGTCACGAAACTGACTCATAATAAGGCTAACCAACCCAAACGAATCTAGAGATATCAAGAGTTAAGAAAAATGCATGTAATGCTTCACTTCAACATGTTAACCTATTACAATTTATTTTACAAGAATAATGCGGAAGTTATTTAATTACATAGTTTAACGATATGATTAGTACATGGCATTTATTACATATCCAAAATGATTATAGATTTTATCGCAATATCTCCCCAAAGTGCACAAGGCAATTAACGTCATCACTGATCGTTTGATAACTCACTTGCAAACGAAATGCATAACCCGTGGTATGAAACTCAGTAACCTAGAGTATATATATCTCATTTGCACGATATTCTTCCCACTATGACGAATTGATGAGTACCATTAAAACATTTATACTTTTTACGAAAATAGGTATGCCATATTATGTATGAGTATTTGTATGCTTTCACGTTTTTTATGCTTCATTTTTTTTAGAATGGACCCATGACTCGAGAGTTTTCAACAGACAGACTCTAAATTCAAAATTCGTCAATCGTCGGTCGGGTTACAAGAATCCGTCGATTCGATGCGTACGTGCCAAGATTGTACGCCGCTTTGCACTTTAGAGGATAAAATGCGTTTTCAATGGGCTCTATTTGTCCCTCACTCGGATAGATTTAGGCTTTCCTGTAGAGAGTAATCAATGTTCGCGCCACGTCCGATATTTAACCGCTGCATGCATGCTAAGAGGATGGGGGCTGCCCAACGCTCCCTAGGTAGTTCAGTTCAGCAATGACGATGACTCAAGAAGATTTGTTAGAGTTCAATCTAGATGACTTTTACTTGATATTCGATAAAGATTTTAAAAAAGAGATATCACGTTCGACTTTCTTCGCAATAGCTTCCGCAGATGAGATCACGACAATATGAGGTACAGCCTCGAACACATTTTCAGAGGAGTACGATGGATGACTTAACAGTTCATGCACCATGTACAGTGCTCAGCCTTTATATTTGATTACGTGTTTATCGTTGGTTTGCATTTCATTTATTAGTATGTCTCGCAGTGTAAATTCCTAACTCGTTTCAATACTGTCAGAGGCATGCGTTATGATGATTTCTTTTAGCATTGTTCATACATGCATATTTAATATATACGCAAGGTTCATGTATCACATATACTCGTTTAGGTTAATCTTTCATGACGAATGCGCGCTACGCTCTCCAAGGACAAGGATCCCGCTAGGGCAGCGCCTTCGTTAGAAAAAGAAATATGGTGTTTGACACGTCGGGACTGTAATACCCGAGAATTTTGGGAGTTTTGAGATGAATATATAACATTACGATTTTAAAATAAATCGTGCTAAAAGGTTATATATTTAAATCTAAGAAAATATTTGATTAATTAAATCAAATATGATGATGGATTATTTTGGGATGATTAGTTGAGCGCGGCAATAAACGTTACGAACGAATAACGTTACAATGTTATAACGTTATAAACGTTGCGCGTAAGAACTATCGATTTAATCCCATAAATAATAAAATATGACTCGGGATGTCATATTTTCAAACACGGGATAAATCTATCGATGCAAATAGACTTTTCATGGATTAATATTATGAAATTTGGGTGAATAATGGATTGAACGAGACGTATCGTGGGACGGAACGTGGTATTAAACCTACTCACTCACCCACCTCTCCCACTCTCCCGCACCCACTGCCACCCCATTCTCTCATCACTCCCACTTCAACCACCTCTTCATCATCACCTTTCACTGCCGGCCACCATCCTCACCAGCCAGCTGCTGCCAACACCGTCATCATCATCACCATCAATCAGAGCCAGTGCATCATCATCATCAACATCTTCATCGTTTAATCATCATCATCTTCGTTGCCTCGACACTATCTCCTCACTACCATCATCCGCATCGTCACTGCCATCGTCGTTTTTAGGCAGCAATCACAGCGAGGAGGCGGAAAAACAGCAGCGGGGAGCCGAGGGCCGATAACCACTTCAAGGAAATCAAACACGTACGAGGTAACCTCACTCGTCCGATACACCTCTTTTATTCGTTCACACGATTCAAACACGTCCGTGCATGTTTGAGACGTGTTTTATGCTGTGTTTGATGTGTATATAATGATTGGGATACGTTATGGTGTGAATTGACGGATCCGGTGTCGGACATAGAGCTTTCCTGTAAGTTCTGGGCAGAGAACTGTTGCGCCCGCGACCATCCTGGGTCGCGGCCGCGACGAGGAAAAAATTAGGATTTGGCTGCACAGTATCGTCGCGCCCGTGACGGACCTGTGTCGCGTTCGTGACAAGCCTTCTGGCCAGAAAAATTACATTTTCGTGCCCCGAACCTTAGAACTAAATGCGTATTTGAGATATATAACACCTACGCATGGAAATATATCGTCAAACGTACATAAACGATCACGTTTGACATGTGGTGGGGTATTTGGGGTTGAAACGAACTAGAATGCACCTTATAATATATATACCCTCACGGAAAATAAATGAAAGCGACCGCTAAATGATTAACAAAAAGGAAACGGGGGATGTGGAGTATAGTTACACTATCCATGTGAACTAATGAAAAGCAAACAAATAAGAAATATCGCCTCCTTGAATTGATAAGGATGGCATTGACTTCCCTTTTGGATCCATTGGGTCGTTGGTCATTTTCCTGGAAATATTGAGAAAGTCGAACATGGTGTCCCTTGTTCGATCCATTGCGATCATCTGTTTCTTTGAATAGCCTTGGTGGCTTGGATTTGAGTCATTACACTCTTGTATTATCCTTTGAGTCATCGTCACGGGTGGAACTAGGTTGGGAGCGATGGGCATCCCCCATCCTCTATGTATGCATGCAGCGACTTCTACGCCGTTGTGACGGGGCCACAGGTTGCTCTCTGCAGGGAGGCCCAAATTATCTAAATACAGACAAACGATACCTCATTGAATGCGCACAAGAGTTGTAAGGCGACGCATAGAGTAGATAGATACGAAAACAGAATCTATTGGGTAGACGGCTGACGATTGACACTTTATCTTATCTCTGTACTCCGAGTCGGTCATATCCTTGGAGTTGTCGCTGCTTTTGAGTCGAGTCATGAACCCTAATTAAATGCGAAAGAAAGGAATGACTCTTAAAAGCGATACAAAGTTATATAAAGCAATGAGAAACGATATTGTGTGATATGACGCCCATATTTTTCTATTTATATAAAAATATTTTAGGGACTTTCGGCGGTTGCCATAGCCATTAGAGGAAGTTTCCTGTAATTGAGATTCATACACCTGAGGTTCATGAGCTCACGGTTATATTTTTCAATTGCAGGAATGCCCCCAACAGCATCTGAAGGCTCTTAGTGCGAGGTTGCGTGCATATAGATGATCTCACGTACTTCGAATATTATAGTAGATCAGATGCATATTGTTTAAATATAATAAACGATCTGCATACCTTTCGCTTTAATGTTGTAATTAAACAGGTATTGGGGACTGTAAGCTATGACTGTGGCTACTGTTTATGGGTTCCTTGACTTCTATACCCCTAAAACCCATTCGATTTGTTTAGTCTTGTAACGGATCGGGTCCGTGACGACATAACACTCACGTGTCTTTCGACACAGAAAGTCGGGGGCATTACAGGGACGTTCTATCCCGAGGATAGAGCCTTGTCATGGGCGCGACCTGGACCAGTCGCGGACGTGACCCGAGTTGTGGGCGCGACCTGGTCCAGCAATTTTGGAGAATTTTGCTGGGTCGCGGGCGCGACCATGCTTATCGCAAGCTCGACCAGGTTTGTCGCGGACGCGACGGTGTTGGTTCGTCAGGAACATTGGCATTTCATCGAACCCCTACGAAAATCCTCCACGCAACAATTCTACGGCATATAACACGCTATATTTGATTCCATTTCAGCATACACAAGATCTCAGAGGTGTACAAACAACTTTAAATTCAGGAATGAAGATAAGACATGATGTCGGGTTCGGTTACCTCAAATGTTCGGTTTTTCCTCGTCTTGTTTGCTGCTGTCCTCCGTCCTCTGATGTGGCAAACTCCCCTTGCTTCGTGGCCTTGTCGCCTCTGCTGCTACTATCGAAAACAGGTGTTGATGATGATTGTGTTTGATGAGGGATGACGGTGAGTCAGTGATGGTGATGTTTTTGGTTTGTTGATGATCAGTGACTGCGGTGGTGTTTGGCGCGACTATGAGCTGAGGTTACTGGCGAGGATGTATGTTTGATTTGTAGAGGATGAAAGCGAAGGGAAAGGGATGAAGACTGAGTGATCTGGTGATGAAGAGGCTAAGGTGATGGAGAGGCGTGAGCGGGATTCGCGGGCGAGGCGTGCGCGGAGATCTTGAACAGGACATGAATGGTGAACAGGGGAAGGAGAATTGGTGGGAGGGAGTTTGAATATTTTCAATTTTCTCCCTTGTTTGATTGTTTTCAGTCTATTTTTATCCAAATCTCGTTCTATTATTTTATCGAAAAATATGCCTGTAAATAGACAAAATTATTTTTAACTTAGCGACATTTGTTTCTTTGCAAATTTTGAATATTTCCGGGATTATATTTATTAGCCCAAATACGTGTATTACAACGTTATAAGGTTACGTTATAACGTCGTACGTATATTGTATTTAACACGTACGTTTGTTAAACACATACGTTATACCGTTATAACGTTATGTTTAACGTTACGTATTCGTTCTATTATTTGTACGTTTAAATAACGCTATATTTTATAATATATTTAATATCAAAATTTCGGGATATTACATATACGTGTGATGAATAGAAAATATAAATCATATCGTTTAGATGAATAAGAAAGTTTTCCAAATTACGTACATAATAGTGCATAGATACAGAAATGTTGTAAAAATTATGGGACGAAAGTAATGTTTTATATTTGTATATAATGGTTTAGATATTTAATCTCATATTTCAAATTTTAAATGTAATTCTTAAGACACGTTTTGTGAAGGACAATACGTTAAATGGATTTTACATTTATTTTTAAAAATAAATTATGATTTTTTAATTAATACAATTTTTATTTAAAAGTTTATTTTAAATAATAATTATTATTTTTCTATTTTTAAAAATATTAAATAATAATAATAATATAGAGAATAATAATTTGGTTTTCTTGAAGTGGGAAATGAAACGGGGGATATGGAATAAGATAGATATAGAGATAGAAATAAGAAATCCGTTGAATAAGTCATTTTTTGAAGAAAAAAAAAATCAAAAAAATCGCAATGTTTGACTTAGGAAGCGCTGTGAGTTCCAGATATAACCTCATCTCGATTACTCGGTTTTCTTCTTATTGTGATTGGATGGTGGGGTTTTAAACGTGAGATTACGACCTCTGTAACGGAAACATGATTTTACAGATCGCCGAGGGTCCTAGCTCCACCAGATCAAGATACATAGCATAGGCCGAGATTATACTTGCATATCCGATTGAAGTTAAAATGCCATCAAGTCAAGTGTACGCCCACTACATTTTTGTGGTGCTTGATTAGTGGATTTAAATTAACTTTAGATGGATAATGCATCGATAAAGGTAAAGAATTTACACAGCTTGTCCATCTAAATCCTATATTTGATAGAATCATTTAGGTTTTTATATTTTAATTGGAAGCATTCTTTAAAAACGGTATATGTCAACTCCATAATAGATGTACTATTCTCTCCATTGTAATTTAATTATAATATTTTTTTATTAGACTGTTCAAATATATATATTTATGTAATATTTTTTATTTTATAATCAATTTATATTAATAGAATCAAATCATCATATGATCTCCTTTCTTATTTTTTTCATTTTCACTTCTAAATCTCACTTACACATCATTATCTCTAAAAAACAAATACTTTTTTCATCAAATACCATAAAATTTAACACATATATAAAACTGTGTATCAAATTAAATAATTATAAACAAATTGAGACGGGGAAGTAACACTTTTACATATCTTGAGAGTAACCACCACAATCATAAAAATATTTTAAATAATTTATATAAGTTTGTAACTAAAACTATCATTTTATTGAAAAATAAAAATTTATCTCTGAGAAAATCACAGTAAAAAGTCCCTTTTATGTTTTTAGTACTGATTTTGCACTGATCTTAGAATCTACCACGGTCATTGTTTACACCGTTGCACCAAAAAAGGTCCATTGGCCTCACAGCTCCCAATCAATGAACAAAACTCTTACGCGAACTCCATACCCCAACAGACCCCACCCGCACGCGTGCCACCACTTTTCACCAATACCCAAAAAATCTATCAGTTCAATAAATTCAATAAAATAAATCTCATAAACCCTAATCAACAAAAATCATCACTTCTCTCTCTCCCCTACGCCGCCATATTCGCAGTACTATTGCATTGAATTCCAAATCCCAAATAAATCCCTCGAATTCAGAGCTCATCATTCAAAACTCCCAATTCGAGCTCGATTCCCTTTAATGGATCTTCAAGGGCTCGCTGTGATACTCAGAGCCGCTTTGAGTCCCAATCTCGAGGAGCGCAAAGCCGCCGAGCAAGGCCTTAATCAGGTAATGCCGTGGTCGTCATCGTCATCATCGTTGTTTTCCTGTGATTTGGGGCTGAGTTTGGAGGATTGATGCGGTTTTGATTGGCGGGGATGGTTTGGGTTGGATGAGATTTGGAGCGGCAAGAGTTGATTTTGTTGAGGTTTTGGATGGTGATTGGTGGTGCTGGTGGCTGGGTTTTGATTTCGGGTTTGATGATTGGGATTAAGGGAGGAGTTGAGTGTTTGGCATTCATTGGGTTTCTTGATAATGGAAACAAAAAAAAAAAACCAGTAACGAAAACCAAAAACACTAAAGTAAAATGATTGTTTGTAGAGGGGATCTTGATTGGTGGGGATGGTTTGGGTTGGAAGAGATTTGGAGTGGAAAAAAATTGGTTTTGTTGAGGTTGAGGATGGCGTTTGGTGGTGATGGTTTGGGGTTCTGGTTTTGAATTTGGACTTGATGATTGGGATTCAGCAATGAGTTACTGTGGGCTATTGGTCGTGTTTTTGATTCGTTGTTTTTTGTGCATCGATGCATGATGGATTTCAGTGGATTATCGGATCATTGTTGGACAATCAACGGTGTGATTAGTGGATAAGATGGAAGAAGAGATTACTGGCGTTGTAACAATTTGACATGGCACTATGTCTTGGTGATACTGCTAGAGGGCAGATTAGGATTCGATATAAACCTGATCTGGCTATGCATTCTGCTTCAATTGGTTGACAGGCTATTCATATTTGAATGCCAAATTGTTCGTGGGCAATGTTTGTTGGTATCTTGGTCAATAAAATCAACAAAAACAACCACAAAAGGCTTTATTCTGCCATAAGAGCTAAGTGGCATATCCTTTATCTTTTGCAACGTTTCCTGTGAGATCATGACAAGCCATAGTTAATGATTATCAGTTCTGGTGGAATATGCATTGGGATGCAAGAGATAAGCCTTGAGCTTAGTGGTGAAATTTCGAATATGCGGTTGAAACCTATTGACAAGGGGCTTAGGATTAGTAATATTTGGCATGGATGGGTCACTGATTAAGAATGGTAATGTATTAATGATGCAGACCATGGGAACAAATACTGTTGGACACCTCTGATGCACTTAATGTGTGTATGCTTTTCTTGTATTAGTCTTATATGATTGTATTGCCTTCTTTGTATATTGCCTTATTCAAGGGTTTCGATTCTGGGTTTTCTAGTGTGTCACTGTCTGATCTTCACTTTTTCCACCTCAGTTTCAGTTTGCACCTGGGCATCTTGTGAGGCTATTACAGATTATAGTGGATGGAAATTGTGACATTGCGGTGAGGCAGGTTGCTAGTATTCATTTCAAGAACTTCATTGCAAAGAATTGGTCTCCAGATGATCCTGGTTTGTATTACTTGTTTCAGTTTGAACCCCAACAAACTACTGTGCTGGTTGACTTATAACCTGAACTACTTGCTCATTTGCATCATTTTTTTTCCTCTCTGTTTTTTAGCTGTAGTATCAAAGATCTCCCAGAGTGACAAAGATGCGGTGAGGCAGCATATCCTTGTATTCGTGACTGAAGTTCCTACTCTACTAAGGTACATGTATAAAGTATTTGAGTTATGTGTGTTTTGTCTGATGGTCGTGAAAATTTAGAGCTTGATTTTTTTTTCTTTTTTTCTTTTTTTCTTTTTCTTGTGTTTTTTTTTTTTTTTTTTTTTTGTGTCATTTCATTGATTTTGAAGGCAACTAGCTGAAAACTTGCTGGTTTATGAGTACGGTCATTTGTCCTAATATCAAGCTCTAACTAGCAACTATATAGTGATATTCTTCGTAGACATTTTTGTCAAGAATGTCTAGGGCACGCGCCCAGTCTCACGGCAAAAGGTTCTTAAGCAGTACGAAGACGCAACTTACCATATCCCTCCATTAGAACCTTAGCTGGAAGTCTTCGATGATGAGAACACTTTATTGTTATATCCAGTTGGCTATGTTCAATTCTGTAATTGACGATTATCTCAATTGTTACCTCTATCTATTCTCTGTCTACATCTGAAGTTCAATCCAAGCTAAATAAATACGACAGTCATCAAATCAAGAACCACATGCTACAAATTGTTTTCCAATGTTAAGGCAACATAACTTGTCCCATCTAATTGAGATGCCTAATCTATAATAGGCGGGACATTTATCTAATCTGAAACAACATAATACATAAATTAGGCATATTTGAGGTCAGTTTAGTACGAGAATCACGTTCGGTCCCATCGAAGTGCCACTTAACAAAGTCACCCATCAGCATTCCATCCATAATGATCCACGACCACACAACAATCGCAAAAAGGATTTCAGAATCTCGACACCAACCTAAATACGATCATGTTATACGACCCTAAGGTCGAGGTTCAACGGGTTAGGCGAAAGCCATAGTTTTGTAACGTAGCAGCACCTGAACGGGACCATGAATAACCGATTTAGGTGGCACTGAATTGATGTTTCAGCATTTCTGGATACAGAAAGTAGAGCAGATTTGATAAAAGACAGGGGATGCTATGAATTTGGCCATGATTCACTTTCATTTCCTGATATGGAGAAAGCAAACCATGTGAGCATTTGATGCCACCCATCTAATTCCAAGGTCATCAGCCCTACTCTCCATGGAATTCTAATTCATGGGTGCCAGCCTATACTAGAAGAAATTCGTTTCGCCTAGTTTCCCAGTCCTCGAAAACAATCTGTGGTATGTACCGCCGATCATTAGCAATCCTCGTTGCCAAGTTTTCCTCAATAATGCCACCATACAATTATGCATCAAGGCACATGATCGTCTAGTACAGAGTGTCTACTCGACGATCACAACTATTATGCAAGATATTTCAGTTCTTGGATCATTTACTGGATAATATAATAACGACCTGGGATGTTTGATCTCGTACACACGCTAGAGTCCGATACATAATCGTCCGTGCAACTATACGACCGTTTCATATCTGTAAGCTGAACTGAAGAACTTAAGCATATAGATAAGAATCACTGATCAATCCTGGAGTTGTGTGAGAGACCTTATCAGTGATTCATTTATCAGCTTCAGGTTCACTGACCTATATATAGCTAGCCCACATGGACTCTGAGGACAAACAATAGACTTCACATGTGTGTGTGCTTGAGTAGAGAAATGATGCTTGCTGGTGTTTTGTACTAGACCAAGCTTTGCCAGCTGCTTCGAAACAAATGCTGCTGGTTCAATACATCAGCAGTCTCACCACATCACTGGCACATTCAACACTTAAATGAACCTCACCTCACATAGATAACCTTAGCATAGACATTCCTATACACCCATAAACCCTTCCTACACGACGGACCCAAGTGTCACAACAAGATCGTGTTAAGCGTAACATCGACAGATCTTTGGATCACTAACAAAAGTCTATATGCCTATGATCTCTTGAACCCAGTGTGTATCCGAAGGACAGAGAAACCACGTTAGTAACATTCCTTACTTTCTATTGCCAAAGTGATTAATGAAAGTGGACAAAATAATGGGATAATACAAGTTCTGGAAGAGAAAGAGTTTGCATCAGAAGCTGAAATATACAAGCAAGCTCAAAAAGAGACAGAGCAGAGCAATAATGAAAATGGATACCAGCTCAAGTTTCGAATTAAAACATCTGACCTGTGTGTGTGTGTGAGAGAGAGAGAGAGAGAGGAAGAGGAGAAGGATAACAGCTAACGGGGCACTGTGTAGAGTACCTGCAGATGAACCCAAATATTTAAGACCAGTGAAGCAGAAGGGATAACATCATACAGCTACTTGATTTGATTATTTACACCTGTGTACAATAAGAAAAAAACACCATATATCAACATTATATATATGCTATATATGAAGTTACTAAGTTGAATAAAACTCATTGAAAGAATAAAAACAATCATGATAACAATGTAACGCTAGATAGCTGGTGTAATCAGCTTCAACAACTCAATGTATCAAAGATGAAATTCGGCATATGTCGAATCACTAAGTTCAACAGGGTTTTGATGTTGCAGGTATAACAAAACCAGTAATGCAGTAGTAAGACGCAGCGTCGTCAAAAACTCCTTACAACATCTATATCCTAAACTGAACAATGTAACTACTTCTAAATTGAGTTTTGATTTCCTGCTAATATTTTGGTAGTATAAAAATGCAGCAATAGTTCAAAGACATATCCCGTGTCAGACTCCAATGGATATCTTGTAAAAATTACATCCGCAGAAGGCATTAACTCTCTATTGTACGGATTTGTCTACGATGAATAACACCAAGTGTTGTTCATCCTCATCTATCAATCATCAATAAATGGGAAAAGGCAAAACATGAAAACCAGCTCACAACAGTACTGTGATTATAAGCCAGAGAGTGATCCAATTGCAAAACAAGTGCCAGAGAGAGAGCAACTATGGGAAGGAAAGCGACACATGATGGTCCAGATGCTTGAGAGCATGCTAAGATTCATATCATATACTGTATATTTTGTGAGAAATGGAATTTGTTCATCACCAATATGTGACCAAAGAAAGAACCTAATGACCTCTTCAAAGCAAAATCCACCAAGTCCGAAACAAAGAAGTAGAAGCACGGACTACATAACGGTGTATGTGTCTTGTGCATAAAATACATATGCTACAGCCGCTTAAAGGTGTCCATGTTCCGCATGGTACAGGGAAATTTTGCTAATCGTGGCGTGATTCGCATGACTACTATAGAGATGTTGCTAGTTACCAGGAAGGCTACTAGATTTGCATGACTCAGAACAAGGGATTGGGTCTGTTATTTTAGCTTGAGGTGGCTTCCGATAATCTGATAGAGCTCTGGTGCTGACTCAAGGCCAATGCAAGGTATTGGATTATTGGGGTTTCCTTGGAATATGGCTATCATTCCCTCTATTTGCTGTGTGGGATGATGTTGATGATGAAAGTTGCTTCTATCCAAGGCCCACAATCCTTTGCAGCGATATCAAATCCTATAAAACAAGCCTTAGTTTCTAGTATCTAGACTTTGCTTCTCAGCCCAGTACTCCCAGATCCAATTCCCCTTATCCTGCTTTATCTCACTCAGCTTGACTCTGTCTTAACCAAATTTGGTCGTCAATAACAACCACCCAAGTAATCCGTCAATTGACGGGGTCTACGGAGGACGTAATGCACACAATCTTGCCTCTATTGCAAAACAACAGAGAGACTGTTACTTAACCATATTTGCTCAAGACAAGAAAAAATTCATGTGGGCATGCACTCAGAATGGAACAGAATGAACATAATCAACCAAGAAAAGAAGATAAATAATAGAAATATTATTGATTATGGAACATGCTCATTTAAGTTTAAGCATAAGAGACTTCATGTTGTTCGAAACAAAGGCTACAACATACTCACAGAGGGGTCACATAACGGCGCAAAGCAGATATCTCCTTTCAGAATTCCGGAATCTGGATCATTGAGGATGATGTCAAGATCAGGTGTTTTCTTGATCCTGTCCAACAGCTCGGCTTCAGATTGTTAATCCCATTATTCAACAGCACAGCCTTGAATGGGCTTCAGATTTTTCCCCAAGTACTTCACTTCACCAGCAGCTAAGACGACTATTAAGCCATCAGGTCTGTTGAGGGCCGTACCATCTTATCGATAAAACAAGAAGAGAAGTGTCAAATACCACATATCAGGCAATAAGAAGCCAACCGTTCAATAATCCTATTAACAATTATTTTTTACCAGTGATAACTAACAAACAAAATAAAATAAGGTAAATTTAGCAAAAATACCCAATCTGATGTTTCACTTACATTTTAGTACACGTTGACAGCCGTAAATTGTGAACAATGTCTACGTGAACTGCATATTATATATATGTGCACTGCAGTTTCGTACATATTAACTACAAAAATGAAACGGATAGTAAAACGTAAATAAAACTTTCATTGTATATTTTTAATTAATTGCCCCAGACAAATAAGCCAAAATAATATTCACACAGATCATAGATCAAATTTTAGCATTCATTAATATTACGATCAAGTTTAGGACAAATTGAAATATCGCTACAATTCAGCATAGGAACTCCTTGGCTTGAACATCTGTAATTTTGTAATCAAATATGTACAGGTGAATTGTTATGCATCTACCGAGGACACAAGACTAGTTTGAAAACCTCTTCTTGGCCCCACGAACCCAACACAAAGGGCAAAAAAGTGCAACCACAAAGCAACCCAAGTCACCCCATCATAATATCAACTTCCTAGCTTGATCAACAACACCCACAAGCTCCATCAAACCATATCCACACATAACACCCACAAACAATCTAATGATCTAATCCCCAAAACAACCCAAAACTGAATCGCAAACCAAACCCAAGAAGACATCACAATGCTGTTTCATCATGGAAGAAGCATTGCCTCACCCATCACAGCCCAACTCCACCTCCCAGTCACCATCTCCGACCAAGACCTCGAATCCCGAGGCTTCGCCCTGCGACGAACAGCCACGGGCCTCAACCTTGACCACCTCAACTCCGTCTTCGTCTCCGTCGGATTCCCAAGACGTGATCCCGAGAAAATAAGAATAGCCCTAGAGAACACGAACTCGCTCCTTTGGGTCGAGCACGTGAAGACCCAGAAACCGGTCGCCTTTGCCAGGGCGACCGGAGATGGGGTCTTCAACGCGATCATATGGGATGTTGTCGTCGATCCCTCGTTCCAGGGGATCGGACTGGGTAAGGCCGTGATGGAACGGATGGTGGAGGGGCTGCTGCAACAAGGGATAACAAATATAGCATTGTTTTCGGAGCCGAGAGTGTTAGGGTTTTATCGGCCGCTGGGGTTTGTTGCTGATCCTGATGGGATCACAGGGATGGTCTATTCAAGAAACAAGCTGAAGAAGAAGAACAGGTGATGTGGATTCTTGACATGTATCAGTCGATTTGTACAAGTTCAGCGTCCATACTGATCCCAATGGAGAGATCATTTCTTACAACATTCTGTGTTTTCTGTATGTTGGATCTCGTTTAAAGCGAATTGTTCTTACATTGGATGTTCGACATTGAAAATGTGTATGTAACATAGTCGACACATTTTCGACATCGTAAATTAGTCTTGAAGAAAGATAAAGAAATGAGCGTTTTTCACAAGTTGAAAGGGATATCGAAAGTTCATCAAAGCAGAGTGCAATGAACTCAATTGCACACTTATATTGATGACGATCCGAAGCATTGATGTAGCACCCTCGATACCCTCTCGATCTCTTCCTCGACATCTTACACTCAAAGAAGCAAGGGGCTAAAGGTGCATCCTCTCTCCTTTATATCATCATAAATCATATGAATTTCACAAACTGTACATCACACGAAAACCCCCATTTTCAAACACAATTTGATTTGACAAAATAGATCCAACAAATGGGTTTTCTTTAAAAAAAAATCCACTTACCCAATCGGATACAATCACAAACAATTCTACCCAATTGGACACAATTTCAAACAATTCACACCCATCCCAAAAAAAGGACACTTTTCTTAAATTTTGGCTTTGTAGGTTGCGAAAGAATCAGAGAACTTTGAAGGCATTTAAGAATGAATTCAACATCGAGAATTCAGACATTTCATTCTCATCATTTTCCCTTTGCTACCCCCAAAAACACCAAAAAAAAAAAAAGAAGAAGAAGAAGAAGAAACGGAGGATTGAATTAGGGTTTCAACTTGTAATTGCGAGAACAAGAGAGATGGAGACGATGGTCTAGTTTATATGGAGTACAAGGTCTCGTGTGGGCCGATGAAAGGATTTGGATTAGCCCAATACTTCAGCCCAGGCCACCCTCAACTTCCCACCATTGGGCTCTAAACATGGGTCTAACCAACATTACAACCCGGATATCATTATAAATATTTAATACAAATGTAAGAAGTTTTTTTGGTTAGTCATCGACATATCAATTTCCTAGTGATTAATAGTTATTCATATGTGAATTTTTCATTGGTTGATTTTACAGTGAATTAATTAGAATCATTAAAAACTTCATTGTTAAACATATGATTGATTAAGTAATTATGAGAAAGTTTGGAACAACAATATTAAATATTTTTTATTTAATCGAGCTTTTCTTTGATCAAATATGACATAAATAATCACATTACAGAAATGAAGCTTTTGTATTTCATTACCTCGTATTACAGCAATGTTGATGGCTTTATATATTATCCATTACTAGAAATCTCTTTTAATTGAACAATGCATGAATAATCGATAATTGAACTTTATAATACACAATATAACTAATTAATCTAAAATGAATTAAAAGTTATTATTAGAAACAATACAAAATAATATAATACATCATAAAAAATACAATCGAAAGTTATATATTCACAAGTAAAAATCTAGTTATTTTTAATAGTAAATTACTCTAGGATACAACTTTCTCAAAAATCTGGGATTTTGGCTAACAGACACGTCGTACCTGCGACGACCCTGAGTCGCGACCGCGACTAGTCTTCTGACCAAGGAAATCATCGATTTCGTGCATCGAACCTTAAACCTAAATACGTATTTGAGATATTTAATCCATACTCATAAAAATATAACATCAAACGTGCATATACGATCATGTTTAATATGTGGTGGGGTACTCGAGGTTGAAATGAACTACAATACACACCATTATATTATATATATCATTTCGCAAAACAAATAAAAACGACCTCTAAAACAATTAATAAAAAGAAAACAGGGGATGTAGAGCATAGTTACACTATCTGTGTGAACTAATGATAAAGCGAACGAATAAGAAATATCGCATCCCTGTACTTATAAGGTCGACATTGATGTACTTTTTTGGATCCGTTGGATCGTTGGTCGTTTTCTCTAGAATTATTGAGAAGGTCGAACATGGTGTCCCTTCTGTGATCCATTGCGATCATTTGTTGCATCCTTGAATAGCCTTGGTGGCTTGGGTTTTGAGTCATTGCACTCTAATGTTATTATCTGAGTCAACGTCACGGATGAGAACTAACTAGGGAGCGGTGGGCATCCCCCATCCTCTTTGCATGGATGCAGCGACTTTTACGTCGTTGTGACGGGACCACGTGTTGTTCTCTGCAGAGAGGTCCAAATTATCTCAATGTTGGCATACGATACCTCATTGAATGCGCACACGAGGTGTAAGGCGATGCACATAGTAGGCAGGTGCGAAATGAAATCTATTGAGTAGGCTGACTGATGATTGACGTTTTACTTTATCTCTGTACTCCGAGTCTGTCATATCCTTGGAATCGTCGTTTTTAAATCAAATCATGAACCCTAAATAAATGCAAAAAAAAGGAATGACTCTTAAAAGCGATACAAAGTCATATAAAGCAATATAAAGTGATGTTGTGTGATATGACGCCCATATTTTTCTATTGTATATAAAAATATTTTAGGAACTTTCGTTGGTCACCATAACCGTTAGCGAAAATTCCCTATAATTGGGATTCATACACCTGAGGTTGCTGAATTTTGTTAGCTCACAGTTATGTTTTTCAATTGCAGGTATGCCCCCAACAGCACTTGAAACTTTTAGTGTGAGCTTGCATGCATATAGATGATTTCACGTGCTTTGGATATTATAACAGATCAGATGTCTATTTTGATTAATATAATAATCGATTTTCATTGCCTTTATACCAATGCTGTAACTAAAATAGGTATTCGAAATTGTAAGTTATGAATGTGCCTATTATTTATAGATTTCTTAATATTTATATCCCTAAACCCATTCGGTTTGTTTAATCTTATCACGGATTGGGTCCGTGACAGCATAACTCTCACGTGTCTTCCGGCACGAAAAATCTGGGGGTGTTACTACTCAAAACCCTCTTTTTCGTATATGATGTGGTATGAAGTTGAATGAATATGATTTGGGGCTAAAAATGAGTATTTACATACAATTAAAGACGTGGAAATCTCGAAACACGCACCCGGCCGTGGTGATACAAAGCGTCCGGATGTTTGGATGCTTTAACTGGTTAACTGGTGGTAGCAATTTGATCAATGCGCCCAGACATAGTGTTACAAAGCGTCCTGACGTTTTGATGTTTTTATTGGTTATTTGTCGGGGCTCTATTTTCGTCCTCCGGATTCCGTTTGTCTCTGTTTTTGTTACGTTACGACTGTTTCTTCTTTTTTTATGTTCTTCTAACATAAACAAACATAAAAATGTATCAACAAGCTCAAATATAAGCATTTCAATCCAAAAAATGTGAAATATACAATAAACAACGTCGAAAATAACGACAAACACAAATATGAATTATAAATATTTCATCCTGAACAGTTTTCGATAGTGTACAATTGTGTGGAATGATTTCGCCGTGGGTTTAGGTTGATTTGGTTTAATAGCTGAAATTATACTGAATAAGAAATAATTTCTCGGACGGTATTGGTTGAGATTTTTTTTTTTTTTTTTTTGAAATCTTCCCTAGTTTTAAAAAGAATATGAGACGGATTGTATTATGCTACCTGCAGCGTCTGCAAGAACCGTATTCCAAAAGAAATTATTCCAAGTCAATTTTTGAGTCTCAAATAATGTAGTCATTCGCGGCAACAAGTGACCGCACAAAACCACGTTTGATCTTGGTGAAAACTTATCGATAACACGATTAGATAGCTAAAACTAGAACATAGCAACTAAATTCAACGTGAAAGAATCTCATCTGCAACCATAATGTCTTCAGAAAGTAAATTATAAATAATAAACAAAAAAAAATAAAAAAAAAAATAATTGATTAATATTTGTTTTTGTCTACGTGGTCTACTAGATCTGAAAGAAACAAAAGATGAAACGAACATAATCTTTTTCATCTCACGAAGCATAGAGAGAGAGATAACTTGGATGAAAACAAAGGTGTCTGAATGTACAAATAATTTAACCGAAAAATGATTTGAATAGTCTCAAGGTAGTCATAGATTGTTTGACTCAATTGACAAGTTCCAATGCCAACTAACGATAAGCTATAAGAAAGACAGAACTTGACTGTCCATCAATTGTACAATGAGGCATGAAATATTTGCGGTTTGAGACAAACACTTATTGACTAAATAAATCATGTTAGTTAATTAAGCAGATAGAGCTCTATTCAGGATACAAGCTGGCCTTGCTCAGTGATTAATCTAAACTTTGACATGATATAATTTCTGCTAATGCTGATCTTGCTAAGAATGGAAAAAATGGATCAAAGGCAGAATTCACCAGTGACTAATCATCACCAGAGCATAGTTTCATTCACAAGATGACTTGATGAGCATAAATGCAACTCCCGGTTCTCATATTCCATCCGTCCCATTTTAGTTAATTATAACTAGTTTGCAACCCGCGTGCTGTGAGATGTTTTGCATGGCTTTTTTGAATTCTATACAATAATATTGTCTAAGCAACTTAAGACACTAATGGAGTGCACAACCTGCAATATCAGATACTGAGTCCAAAATGATGTTGAGTTCGCAATGCTATTCAAGTTTGGTTAGAGTGAGCGGGACACATCTCAATTCTTAAGGTTTGTCAATTTGTGGGGCTAATGCACTTTATAATAAGACCGTAAATTAGAAAAAACGACAATAACACATCTATGACCTTGAGCACGTATGTATTTAAAACTCCATAATAGAACTATTCATAAGAAGTACCTATTTGGGACAACAAACTACTTCATAGAAAAACCATAATGCAAGCAGTAGAATAAAAGATTGACGTTGTAGTATGCTAAATATGATGCACTAAATGGCTCGAGATACATAACAATTTCTCAATAAAATGCATATGAACACGTGCAAAACCAATAATTACATCGATGTCGTAAGAATCTGATATACTTCATCATCCCAATTCTCCAAAACATAAACCTGAACATGAAACTAAAACTAAAGTACCGTACAAGAAAGGGTTGAAACTAAAACTTGAACTAAAGCTGAAACATGCATAACTGTATCTTATCGACGACCAGTTCTAAGCACGTCTTTTGTCCGACGTCCATGGCAGGCTTCCCTTTGTCCAAAATTGTTGACTTGTTTGCTGGCATTGGTACCAAGTCTTTCGAAGGGAGCATTGTCGACTACTTCGCAGGGATCTCTGATGATCACCTTATAAACAAAAAGGTATAACACCATCATTCCAGGTTCATAACAAATATACATCCACGAATTACATTTAGTCTCATTATATCCTGACAAATTGTTCATCTTAAAAATACAACAGATGTCACCGTTAAGGCGTTGATTTGAAGATATTCAATCTAATGAATACATTCTTTTTCTGTTTCTTTCTTAAAAAAACAGTGTTGTTATCAAGTGAATTCATCTCTCGCAAGTTGGATTGTTAAGCACTATTTATATTGAAAATGCACCTTGCTACCGTTAAGTATTGAGTTGAAGATCTTCAATCTAATGAACACGTATTTTTTTATTTTTCTTCTTCAAGAATCAATATTATTATCAAGTGAATTCATCTCTTATAAGTTAAAATGTTAAACAGTATTTATATTGAAAATGCACCTCGTGAGATGCAAACTACACACTATTTTATCATGATTTGATTATGAGATAGCAGTGAACCCGTACCCGAGCTAGGCAAAGCTAGGAATGATACCCGATCAGCTTCGAGAGTTGCCCAGTATGAAATATCATGTTCCTCTCTGAACCGCAAATTATTTCGTCTTTCCTGTGGTTCAAGACGTGATGTTCGATTACATTCTGGAGTACAGGAAACATATCCTCCGGAGATCTTGGACCTTCAATTTGAAAAAAAGATTGTACATGGAAGCAAATGATAGAATAGTACGGAGTAAGACGAAACCAATGCCCAAGATGTCATCTAAAGTAAGAAACCATGTCCTTTTATGCTTCAAAGTAGTTCATAGGCGATATGAAACACAAGCGCATAAGACAAGGATATCACATTATTAAAAACTACAAAACATTAAGCACTTTTGAAAGAGCTTCACATCAGTTCAAACACAGCTTCCAATAAAGAACCAAGCACTTCAATGGTGTTGATGATAAATGCTCTCTCTCGTGGGCCCACATCCTTAACATAATATATTAATCATATTATTAAACAATAAAAAAGAAAATGGTAAAGGGGAGGACCGGCTAGTGGAAACTCAGTCACACAAATTTATTGTTGAGAGTGTGAGAGCATTTAAGGCACTTTGTTTCCTAGCTAAAATGTCCTACAGGTTGTTTTCAACTTGAGCAATTCCATCGGCCGAAATCGAAGAATTCTCATTTCAGTACCCGGACGGCAGACGAAACACTGGACCAAACTCGACGAATTCCCACTATCAAAGATGCCTATAAATAGGCAGGGAATGAGTTCGTTTTGCAGCATCACACAAACACAGAATCACACAAAATCCACAGCAAAATATTGAGATTTGAGTATTGAATACGATCCTTTGTGGGTATAAATTTTAATCCAATAAAAAAAATTACTGTGAATAATGTTGATGATTATAATCCTCTAACAGAGTTTAGAGACAAAATTTATAATTCCTTTCTAATGGATATTTTGATACCGCAATGATTTCGTGATTTTTATCCATTTTACTTTTAGGGATTTTTCACGGACAAATCTTGATGTCGATTATTTATTTTAGATTATTTAATTATCCCATTTTAATTATATAATGAAAAAAAATACTGAATAATTTTTAATGCACCTTAAATCCACTTTTCCCAACAGAAGCACTACAGTACAAAAATTCTCAAAAGTCAAAATAGGAACTCTATGAATATTCCATCCAAAAGTAGAAGGCATCTAATGTAAGAGGCTTCAAAAAGTGCAAGAAATGCTCTATCATGATATTCAACCCAGGAGGAAGTAGAAGTTTAAAACTGAAGTATTGACGAACGAAACTTAGGTTTGACTGGTCATTGAGGAAGTGGAGTAACCGACCCGAAGAAGAACACAACCAAGTTTGAGTTTGCTAAGATTATGTACAATGATCAGGGAAGAGAGGAATAGTGGTCACAAAAATATAGCCCTCTGTGTGATAAACAACAGTATGATCCGTATATGCAAAGTCTAAACTGGAAAGACCGCTGATTTCCTTGTACACTTGAAAGTCTATTGCAGATTAAGATTTTATAATACCAGAAGAAAACAGATCTTGCAGTTGCACATGCTAGCATATAATTAAGACACTAACAAAATAATTGCCACGCGAAGTAGCATGCCTTCAATCTTCACTGATGCGTATGCAAGTCAAGAATGCAAGAAATGTTACAGATATGAAAATAATAAGGACCTGCCCAGAGGGTACTTTGCGACCAGTGCGAAATTTTCAATAGCCAAAGGATCCGAACCCGTCTATTAAAAAAGGACAGAGTATTAGTTCGAGGTGATGATAAACTGTCAATATTGGATAGAAAAGATTATACAATCAATATTATTTAATTGTTCATTTATGAAATGAACGGTCAAAATTCAAAAAACTTTCGTTATGTTCGGGGTTTTTTTCTCGAAATTCGGGGTTCTTTTTTTCGAAAGGATCAATCCATCCGGGAAAAAGAACCTTGGAAGACCATTATTTTTTTTGATATATCCGGGATTCTTTTTCCCAGATGGATCAATCCTTCCGGAAAAAAGAATTCCGGATGACATTTTTTTGGTATATCCGTGATAATGTATCTCGATATCCGGGATTCTTTTTATCGTATAGGGATGAGTTTGATTTTGATCCAGCCGTTCATTTTTCAAAATATACTGTTGGTCTTTGTTGACTGCCTAAGCTTAGGCCGCCAACGTTGACTATTTATCATCACTCATAGTTAGTTCGGATATCAAAAATTACTGTTAGTGATGACCAAATATGCACATTGATAAATTCTGAACTATGATTGCGAATGAAAAAATCAACACAAATTACAAAAAAAATAACAGAAGATGCTCATTTAAAAAGAGTTTGACCATCAAAAAATAAAAGAATTATAAAATAGCATCTGAAATATACCAAAATTTTTCCCAATATTAAAATGGCCTCCTAATCAATAGCTTGAAATGACGACTCACTACAATGTTATGAGAGTGCGAGAAATCTTGAATGGATCTGGACTACGATCAGGCGACAACCCGAAGGTCTTCATCGAATGCAGATTTCTCCATCAGGTCGGGAGAATCGATTAGGGTCGTGGGCTGTGGGCTGAAGTGTTTCTTGTGGGAGGGTCAAGGCAATTGATTGAAGCTGCGTGATCTAACGTTGAGTAGAGAGTAACTATTGTATTTGAGGGAGTTGAAAGAGCTGGTAACGGATTGAAGGAGATGGTGAAGTGATGACGTCATTCAACTGTGGGAGAAGACAGAAATGGTTGTAGTAGCCGTTGGTCATAAATTGTGATTTAATTTTCCTTTCAAACAAAATTTATGTAAATTGTGTAATTAAACAAAGCATCAAATTGTCCAAAATATAAAAAATATATCATAGTTTGTGACGACATTTCACGTGAAATACATATCATAAAATATATGTAATACTTATGGATTTAATATATATTGATTGTTTGATCCGATATATAGTTTTATGAGTATTTTTTTTAATAGTAGTGAAATATAAATGAAGTTTAGAAAAAAAAAACATATGATCGAATAATTTGATTTATTGATATATATTAATTATAAAAAAAATAATATTATAAATAAATTAAAATCGATAAAAAAAAATATTACAAATAATTGGCACGGAAGGACTAGTTTGCCTGTAAACTTCCCTTTCTCTCTGTCCCTGTATCCATCGCTCTTTTCTTCTCTTCACAGACAATCAATGATTCAGTTCCTTTTTCCTCTCTCACCCGTGGCAAACCATTGCTTTCAAACATGGCAGAATTCACCGGTCAAGGAAAATGAATGATCAAGGAGATTGAACAAGTGGGTATTGCAATTGAACCCAAACCCATAAAAACCCACATAAAAAAAGTCCTAATTGTTATCATTTAAATTCAAAAAAAGGTGCTCTTTTTTTGCTGGTCAGTCCAGTGAGAAAGCTATCAATGAAGGTCACAGTCCCAAAAAATAGCACAGAATCTCAAATGGGTACCCTTTATTTTGCCAACTATTCCAGTGGGTCTGTGTCCTTTGGGAAGAAAGGGGTTTCTGCATTCTGGTCTGACGAGGGTTTTGAAAGTGCTTTAAATTAAGGGTTTATATGGAATGCTGAAACAATGTGCTAGCTTGTTCAATTCACTGCAAATCTTCTGATACCAGCTTTTTTCACCTCTTCTGTGTTCTTTGGCTCAAACCTGATAGGTTGAATAGATTCCTGTGTGGTTGGTTTCTTGGAAAAGGTTCCCCCTTGCCTTTGATTGTACAGGTGATGATGATTGTTTTGGAGACAATGGAACCCAAATTTAAGGATGATTAGGATACTTTGTAAAGGTACATTGATCTGGTCATGTTCTATAAGTATAATGTTATGTTCAGCCTTTTCAATGGCTCTCAGGTTCTTGTTGCATTGATATTTTCTACTGGGGTTGTTCAATTTCTCAGGATTTCCTCTGGTTCTGTTTTTCTGAGTCATGAGCGCTTGTTGGGGTTTTGGCTATTGAGTTGGCCTGTGATGTAAGGGTTATGCTGCTTAGAAGGGGTTTGTTGTGCTTTAGTGCTGACTATGGTGAAGTGATTTGAGGTCGAAGTAGGATATTGGTGGCTCTTTGATAAGAAGATATGGATATCGGAGACGAGGATTCATTGGAGTATGGCAATGGTGAATGTCGGAGCTATCCTTCTCCTCATCTGTCATCTGATTGGCAATGTAACCATGCCAAACTCGCGAATTGGTCGGCGAGATTGATTCCTGGCGCGAGCCCAATGCCAATTTGCAAAGATGATATTGTGGGTCGTTCGTGTACCTCGGTTTCTATGGCTGGTTCATTTCATCCGATGATTTGGCAACATAGACAAAGTTCACAGCCCATGGCGTTCAATGAACTAGATATGCACAGTAACAATTCTGTGGCAACTGAATCGAATGGTGTAGTGCCGGGAGCTGAGGTCGGTTGGGTACTGCCTCATAGCTTATCTAGTTTTCCCGTGGATACTGCATCCATCGAAAGAGCAACTCGATTCTCATCCTTTTACGAAGGGATTGTAGCTGATGCTATGAACCCTTTTAGCATTCTCCATGATGCCAATGCTACAAATCCAATTCCTCATGAGAATGTGTTGATCATGGCCCGTACTTCTATGGATCACACCAATGGAATAAATGGAAGGAAAAATGGACGTGAGGAAAGCTGTTTTGATGAAGCACAAGGCATTGCCATGTTGGTTGACAATTCTGACGTTGCAGAGCTCCTCGGTGGTTCTAAAGAGGATCAACCTATGATGGATATTGGCAATGTCCCTTTTTCGGCCGAAGACCTGGAGTCAAAGAAAAGGAAACGGGGATGCCAGGTAGCGAATAGGCTTGTGGATTAAGATTTCGATGTCCATTACTTATATGTAGAGTAACTTCTTTATATGATTTCATTGGTGCTAGGGTGTTGAGTCTGAGAGGACCAATCAAGACAGTCAGCAATTCGATGAAGTTGCTAAGATATCCGGCGAAATGCCAAATAAACCGAAACGGAATCCATGTCCAACTACCAGCAATGCTATGGCAAAACTTGTAAAACAGAACTCCGAAGCTTCTGATCCATTGAAAGGTGAATACATGCATTTTAGAGCTCGAAGAGGACAGGCTACCAACAGTCACAGTCTTGCCGAGAGGGTAAGTTTTTTAGTTTGAGGTTAATGTTAGATGGAAGCTAATTCTTGACTATTTTCCATAATGAGAGTGGACTTGATATTTCTGTATGTTAGGTTAGAAGAGAAAAGATCAGTGAAAGGATGAGGTTGCTTCAAGATCTTGTACCTAGTTGCAGCAAGGTTGATATCTTAGACTTCAACTATATGTTTCATTTGTTTTCAGAGTGTTAGAGATACTAAACTCACGTCGAAGTTTGAGTAAAACATACAGCAATATAAATAGATCATGAACCTCTCCTCCTATTTGCCAATTGATCTCAAGAATGAACCTCGTGTTTCTACAGTGTATATAAAAGTATATAAAGTATATGATGCAAAGTGTTGATTTGCAGGCAACTGTTAAAGCGGTCATGCTCGATGAAATAATCAATTATATAAAATCATTGCAACAGCAGGTTGAGGTGCGTCTTATAGAAATCAAAGCAACTTTTGGATTTGAGTTGTTCAATCTTCTTAGACTTCTATTTTTGACTATATTGATTCACCTTTCTAAAGATTTAACCTCCGCTTATTGCTTTGTAGTACAGTTCTTATCAATGAAGCTTGCAACGGTTAGTCCTAGCCTCGACTTCAACCTCGATAAGCTCCTTTTAAAAGATGTGAGTTTGGAGTAGCTATGCTTATGCACTTAATGTAAAGATAGAAAGAATGTCCTTGTTCAACCAAGGATTGTTTCATAAACTCTATGTTCTGAAACCTAACTTGGTTATCACCATTACAGATGCTGATGGTTCAGTCGAACCCTTCGACTACCATGGGATGCTCTGCAGATATGCCAACCGCTTATCCGTTTCGTGAAACTGAACAAACTGCATATCAGCTATGTGCTCCGATCATTGGCAACTCTCCTGATGCAGCGAGAACCGTCACTTCTCAAATACCCACATCGAACCTAAGCTTCTCTAATCTGTCGTCATTTAGTAGACCCTGACCTGACTTCCGCACTGAATTAAGTATCTGGACTGATTTTTTGCTCCACTATGCAGTTGCTCGTTTGAACATGATATCAGTATGTACCAGTGCGGTCTTCGTCGTGACTACCTTCTGTATGCTCGAAGTCTCTATAGGGTTTTGCTAAATTCTTGAATTTTTGTGCTCCTTGGCACGCAATGCTGTGAAACGATGCTATGTGGTATGCAATGTGCATTGCTGAAGGTTTTGTAATTATCAAGTTCTGGTATTAGCCACCAGGAGGAGTTATGTAATTGAACAGACTGAAGTGGAGTTGATGCCATGTAAGATTGTTGACAACAAGAATGGTTGTTTGTCATGAAAGAGTCACCCAACATGTAGACCCCAGGATGACAGGGTTATGAATTCATATCTCTTACCCACAGTACAATCTAAGTTTATTTACAGATTGTCCGCACATATTTTGTTATTCTTATTTTCTCTTCATTGTCATGCGACACAAACATGAACCAGCGAGTAGTATGATGCCTCCTTGCGTACTCGAAGATGCTGGAAAAGATAAGTGCAGTGCGTTCATAATCAACAACCCCCTAATCCAGCTCGCTTTTATAGTGTTATTTGTCCAACAGTCTCGTCACTGCCAATGTTAAGATGAACGGACTAGTTTGTGCACACGTGTTCGACCAAATTCCTCAACCAAATGATTTCTTGCGGAACGCCCTTCTATGGACTTTTCCACGAGAGGTAATCAGAATCCGCTGAAACTCTTTTGTTTGCGGTTGACCTGCAAAGGCTGGTTATGGCGCGCTGTGAAGTTTATGTGTTTGGAAGTTCGTGGACATTTGCTTCATGGGCATCTTCATGTCTACTTAGGGTGCTTGATAATTTCCAGCGATCATATTGGTCCTTGACGTTGAATCCCTTTGCTGTTATTTTTCATACAATAAAATGCTCTCTTTGACACTCTTGATTTGCACACTTTCTTTGTGATAGGTGAATCCCTTGAATGTTTCATCAAATCACATGGATCTCATGGTTGGGTAGTCAATATCAAAGAGAGTTTTAAAGAGACTGTCGCTAACATTCTTCTCCATAATAACCGGTCTATTTTTAATGCCTTCTCAAACATAGTTTCTTAAGATATCTCTCCAGCTTCATTGCTCTGCGCAGATATTGTTTCATTTGACATGATCATCATAGGACATGATACATTTTGTTGACACTGCAGCTCCAATAACCTTGATGTTTGGGGATGACACAGCGCTGGTAGGCCTTCGATTCCGCCTGCTTCACTCAAGCTAAGTGTGCTGTCAAGTGAAACAGGTTCATGACTTCTTAGACTTCTTAGTGTTGCGTCTTCTCGATAATGTTAGTGAAAGTCGTGTCTTCTTCGATAATGTAGTCTATTCATGGTTTAAGAGAGTTTCTAAATGATTGTTGCTAAAATTGCTCCCCATGTTCTGATTCCATTGAAACTTGTTTTTGGAAAGATTGAGTAAATTATGGCTATTAGCAGCATTCAGCTTGATTGATTTCATGAAAGATGCCTAAAGATTTTCATTCCATTTTTTGGAACTTGAATTTTCCTCACAAATTAAGCCTTTTCAGTTCCATGAACATTGCATTCTCTATCTCTCAAACCAATTTTCACCTTATTCGATCGAAGTTCATTCTAGCTATTCTCCATTCCTCTCAGAATTGCTAAAGTGAAAAAATGGGTTCTATGACATCCAAACTTGCATTCCACCCTCCCAACCCTCCATCTTACTCCATTATCAATGACACCTCAACGGGTAAAATGAGACTATCCGATGTTCCTGTCAAAGACAATGTTCATGTCCGCAAGATATGGACCAAGAAGGGCAATGAGATAGTTACATTGTACGTCAAGAACCCTTCGGCGACGTTGGCGATTCTGTTTTCGCACGGCAATGCTATTGATCTTGGTCTCATGTTCAACATGTTGCTCGAACTCAGTGATCATCTTTGTGTCAATGTTATGGGGTAACTTGAAGTCGACACCAATCTCTATAGTTCAGAGTGGATTACTTTCTATGGCCAGATGTACTTTATATTTGGTTAATTAATTTACTACAGCAACCCATTTATAGATTTAATTAGAGTACTTACAGTGATTCCTGGTGCATTGCAGGTATGATTATTCTGGGTACGGGCGATCCTCTGGTGAGGTAATGCTTCAATCCCTGTTACCTGCTCCTGTGATTTATGAAGCATTATAGTTCAAGGAGTCTTCTATGATAAATCGATGTAGCAACCAGAAACTTCAGCTAATCGGTTTCACGAGACTCTAACAGATGTCTCGGCTCACAAATTGCGAAACAGAAAACATTAAATAGACTAAGTCATCTCATGACACATGAGAGCATCTCATCTTAGAATCTCCCATAAGGTTTTTTCTCCCTTTTAAAATGTACTATTGCTTTACATTGAATAACTTCGATGGAGCAACAAGCTCTGAAACATGCTTTGAGGAATGATTGATATGTTTATTTATTTGTTATACAAGCTGCTTATAGATACCTAGTAGACACATACGGAGTGAAGGAGGAGGATGTTATACTATATGGGCAGTCGATCGGAAGCGGACCCACCTTGGATTTGGCGATCAGTTTGCCTCGATTGAGGGCCGTGATCCTTCATAGCCCTATTCTGTCCGGCCTCCGTGTCATGTACCCGGTGAAAAGAAACTACTGGTTTGACATTTATAAGGTTCTACAGGATACTCTTGCTTATTTTCCCAACTCATACTGATAGAATACTATTTCGTTCTCTTGTTTTCCTGAGATTTTAAGGTGTTCTTTTGCAGAACATTGACAAAATTGGTTTGGTTGATTGCCCAGTTCTAATTATCCACGTAAGTATTTTACATGGAAGGCCATGTATCCTACGCAGAATGTAAATCCAACTAATTCTTCTGATTGCCTTAAGTCACACTTTCTCTGCTGGTCGATAGTTAATGTCGCGGAGCTAACACTATCAATAAACATTTGTATCTTAACCCATGAGAAGCGAAATGATGGCACGAAGTTTATGGATCCAATCAACAGGGGACTGCAGACGAAACGATGGATTTCACCCATGGAAAGAAGCTCTGGGAGCTGTGCAAGAAGAAGTATGAGCCATTGTGGATCGTCAGAGGCAAGCATTGCAACCTTGAGACGTATCCGCAATACATATGCACCTGAAGAACTTCATCCTAGACATTGAGAACACACCAAATATGCGCTATGTTAACCATGGAGATGAATCATCGTTCATCAACAGAAAATGCATAAGCTTCACATTACAAACAAGGAGGGTAGAAAAGGAAAGAGCAAAACATAGCGTTGGTAGTAGAGAAAAACCGAGAACCAGTGTTGGCCGAATAGAAAGATCGAGGAAGAGTGCGGATCGACCATCAAAGGCTAGGCTTAGCATGGATCAGCTTGATAAACCAAGGAACAGCTTCGATTGGTACGTTACTATTTCTAACCTTTTTCACTCATTTGCTAGCTTTATCACAAGGTTGAATACAGACAGCCAAATGCTGCAGTGTTTCAAGATGCTACGCACGTGCGCATTTGTTTATCTTCGTGCCTCGTTCTGATGAAGCATATTGTTTCTTCGTGCATTCATGTTTTCCTTGTGTTGTTACAGCTTCGGAGATATGGTAAAATCAGTTCGCTTATGCAGAGTCGACTGCTGCAAACAGGCAGCAACACCTACTCAAGGTATCGTCTCAAGAGTGAGAGATACATTTTCATGTTACAATAAGGAGACACACAAATTATGCTTGAATTGATCAATTTTGTATTGACTAATGTTCTTATAATCAGGTTTATGACTCACAAGCAGCATAAGAACTGTCGGCGAAACAAACCAGGAGTTGATAGAAAGACATCAAGTTCCACCGCCAGTAAAGTTCCAAATGCTGAAATCTTCAACAGACTCGGACAATGGATAAATGTTCTTTTTGTTGTTTGTTTATGTCCAACTCGGTTGCTGTATGCAGTTAGTTCAGCCAAAGTTTAACTCGATGATTGTATCACGTGACATATGAGAATTTGCATTTTTAATGTTTGTTTGGACAAATTATCGTTTCATTCCTAATGATCAATCGTACAGATGTTCTGTATTTTCACCTCTGCCAGGTTTAACAGGTTGGTTCTCATGTGTCATTGTCTTCGTGCAAATAGTATCATTTCGTACACAGCATAATTATAAACGAAGTGGAGTGTGACTGATATGTGAACCAAACAAGAGATCAGCTCCTCTCATTGTCCGTGTTGGTCTTGCTAAACTAGCTCACTTCTTCGTCTTTTCAAATAGCTAGCACGTTGACGATTCAGGTTCACTTCAAGATCGCTTCAGAATGTGTGTTATGTTGAACGTGACGTTGACCTACTAGTCAGCGACCTAAGGAAGATGTAACATTTCAAGTTCTTCATAACCATCATTCCTTTAGAGTAACGTTTCTTTTCTGAGACACTTCAAACACCTGCAGATACATGACCAAAAAGCAAGTCCTTAATGGTCCATCCTGGTAGGGATCAAACAATGATCTCAAGAAAACACCTATAGGTTTCGAGAGCTATGCAGGCCCTCAATCAAATGACAACACAATAAGTCCATACACATGCCGATAGAGGTAGTAAATGTTTGCGAGAGTCGTTTATTAGCTATGAAAAACAGAAACAGGTTACTTTCGTACACGTTAAGCACATTGTGAATAACAATAAATGTTTGCTTTAACGTCACGATCGCGAAAAAGAGTCGATGTACTGCCCTTTCCAAATCGAGACAGTTTCCATGCAGCAACCCCCGAATGAGTTTATCCGAAGTCAAGCTACCAACAATTCCAACCAAACATCTACGCATCTCATGCGCCTCTTCTAAGCTCCCACTCTCATATTAACCCCTCACTCTTCGTCGTCGTCGTCATCGTCGCTGCCACGATAATCTCTACTGCCAACACCGCAACCACCATGACAACCGCCTTGCCGACGCACGTCCTAGTGTTTCCCTATCCGGCGCAAGGACACATGATACCACTGCTAGACCTAACCCATCATTTAGCACAAAAAGGCCTAACCATAACCGTTTTGGTCACACCAAAGAACCTCTCAATCCTAGCCCCTCTCCTAGCATCCAACCCATCCATACAAACCCTGGTGCTGCCCTTCCCTGGCCACCCTAGCCTGCCCCCTGGCGTCGAGCATCTCAAGGACGTAGGCAACCGTGGCAACCTTGGTATAATGGCCGCCCTCTCTAAGCTACACCTGCCTATAAAGGAATGGATCAAGGAACACACCTCGCCGCCTAAGGCCATCCTTTCGGACTTTTTCCTAGGTTGGACAACCGAGTTGGCGACAGAAGTTAGCATTCCACGGATCGTGTTCTTCTCGTCTGGGTGCTTCTTTGCTTGCATCAACTCTCACCTATGGCTCAACCGAGCCACCCTAGTCGGGCTTCCAGTCGTCGAGTTTCCAGACTTGCCCCGGTCGCCTTCCCTCATAGAGGCTCATCTCCCTAGCCAGTTCATTAAGGTTAAGGCATCCGACCCGCAATCAGAGAACATCAGAAAAGGCATATTGGGGAATTTGGCGAGCTGGGGTTGCGTCTTCAACTCCTTCTATGCCTTGGAGGGGGACTATCTTGATCATATGAAAAACAAGTATTTTGTCCAGGGACGTGTATATGGTCTCGGCCCGCTCAACCTGATGGGCGGGCCCAAGCACTCAGGGCTGTCCGAGACTGTTTCTGATGCCCGTCATGAGGTCCTTGACTGGCTTGACGACCGCCCTGACGGGTCGGTTTTGTATGTGTCCTTCGGGACTCAGAAGTTCCTGACAAGAGCCCAAACGGAGGCACTAGGTTTGGCATTGGAGCGGAGCTTGACCAGCTTCATATGGGTCCTTAGGGCCCCAAAGGGTGAGGAAGAGAGGCTCGAGCATGAGACCCTTGACCTCGAGGGTCGTGTCAAAGGCCGAGGGTTCGTTATAAAGCATTGGGCGCCACAGGTTGAGATCCTAGGCCATAGGGCCGTGGGCGGGTGCTTGAGTCACTGCGGGTGGAACTCCGTGCTGGAGAGCCTTGCAGCTGGTGTCATGATACTGGCTTGGCCGATGGAGGCAGACCAATATATCAATGCAAAGCTGGTGGTGGAAGATGCTGGTGTTGCGGTCAAGGTGTGCGAGGGCCCGGAAACCGTGCCTGAGTCCGATGAGTTGGCCCGGGTCATCAGCGCGGCGTTCACCGGAGAGACGCCTCAAAAGAAGAAAGCTGCCGAGATGAAGGAAAAGGCATACAATGCTGTTGATGTGGAGGGCCGTGGTAGCTCCATTAGAGACCTGGATGAGTTGGTTAAAGAGCTGAGTCAGTTGGTGCACCTCGAGCTATGAGTTTGAGAACAAGTATTAGTTCCATATGTAACCATATAATCCACTATGATATCATATCTTTACCTCATTCTTGTAGAGCGTTCTCCGTATAGACAAGCTATCCTATGATCATAACTTTTTACATTTTACTTGCTAGTCACTATGACGGATGGTATTCGCCTTTCTATGGAAATGGTAAAAAACAAACACACCCCCC
>JAOVYX010003631.1:0-10861 GCA_035668315.1 Drosera spatulata
TGGGAACAGCAGGCCCTTTGGCGTTGGCAAGGGACAAATTACTTGATCAATCTGGTGAACCGTTTTTTGTTTTGAATGGTGATGTGATCAGTGAGTACCCTCTTAAAGAGACGATAGAATTCCACAAAAGCCATGGAGGAGAGGCTTCTATTATGGTTACGAAAGTAAATTTTCCATATTTTCATCTTCCTTCTACATGCTTTCCTTTCAGTTCTTGTAGCAGTTTCGTTTGTTAATCTTTCGGTGTGATAGGTGGATGAGCCATCAAAATACGGAGTGGTGGTCATGGAAGGATCAACAGGTCAGGTTGAAAGGTTTGTGGAAAAACCTAAACTTTTTGTTGGCAACAACATCAATGCTGGCATATACCTGCTGAACCCATCAGTTATTGATCGAATTGAACTGAGGCCAACCTCAATCGAGAAAGAAATTTTCCCGCAAATTGCATCCGACAAAAAACTGTATGCTATGGTGCTACTGGGATTTTGGATGGACATTGGGCAGCCAAGGGATTACATCATTGGCGTGTGATTGTACCTGGACTCCTTGAGAAAGAAATCCTCGCCCAAACTGGCCGCTGGATCCCACATTGTCGGGAATGTACTGGTGGATGACAGTGCCAAAATTGGCGAAGGGTGTCTAATTGGTCCTGATGTTGCTATCGGCCCAGGGTGCGTGATTGAGTTTGGTGTTAGACTCTCTCGCTGCACTGTCATGCGTGGTGTTCGGATCAAGAAGCATGCTTGCATCTCAAGCAGCATTATCGGATGGCACTCCACTGTCGGACAGTGGGCGCATGTGGAGAAGATGACTGTGCTAGGAGAAGATGTCCATGTCAGTGATGAAATCTACAGCAATGGTGGCGTTGTTCTGCCCCACAAGGAGATCAAGTCTAGCATCTTGAAGCCGGAGATAGTCATGTGACAGGTTCAGATTCCAGAATTCAAGCTATTTATCTGGCACAAGTGATTTCGTTCCGAAGATATGTAATATGTCTAGCCTCGTCTCCTACTTGCCGTTCTTTGTATTGGCCGAGCATTTTATGAGTTCATGGTATGGTATTTAAGATTATCAATGGATCTTGAGCACTGGTTTGTTGAGTGTATATAGAGAAGTCTGTCTCGCTCTTGTGTAGCTTAACTCTGAATGTCAATATCTCTTGGAAGTCCGTCTTTTGAACTTTATTGTCTCGCTCAACATAATGTGATGATTGTGAGAACATCTCAAACCAAGTGCAGAAGTTGAAAAATCTTACCTACGATCATTGTTGTTGAAGCGCACGACGAATCTAAGAGACACCAATGCATGATGGGTATCTGATCCAGTGTTTACATATGAGAGTGCTCATCCAGACCTATGTTTCCCATCTTTGCTTTATCATTGTGCAAACTCTTTCCATCAAAGCAGTTACAATCAAGCAACAAGAGAGATTCACCATTTTGAACATAAATGTAGAGGGTGGCCACCTAAACCGACGATAAAGGCCTTTGCAGCAGGGCCGATGATCCCGACATTCGGCGTAACAGAGTAATTCCTCGGACTATTGGTCTTAACCTTGAATCACACCCACCCAACATCACCACACACAAAATCATCATCTAACAATCCAAATAATCCTGTTAAATATAAAAGAAGATAAGATATACGCAATCTGATCAAAAGCACAATTTCATAAATGCAAATTTATAAACATCAAAAAATTAGTTATGGGATCAACAACAACAACAACAAAATCAAAAACATCATTTTGACAACATGGGCACGGTCAAAAACAAATCTTGGCACATACCCAGAAGACCAAATCGATCAAAGATCATGCACTTGAGTGACTTACATGGGATTTTTAGGGTAGACGGGTACACATGGAGGAGTGTCATGAACATTTTGCATCACTCAAAACAAATGGAAACAATTAATGAGGGAAAGTATGCATGGGATTTGCTGCTTTTCTTGGGTTTCAAGGCAGGGTATTTGAGATTTGTTGGATTGGAAATGAGGGAAGAGGAGATTCCCAAACTGTTATACTGCTGTTGAAATTCTAGGGCATTTTACTCGGTTTCACAGACATTCATCTTGAGGGGGATGAATTCAACTTCCCTGATAGTAGATATCTCAGGTAACATGTGGGGATATTTTCAAATTAATGAATATATAGGGTGAAAGTTCAGATTAATGTTTATAAGAAATGTTTGTTACAATGCTATGTGTCGTATCGTTGTAATGAATAAAAACGTTACATGAATCGCATCGATGGCCATTCTCCATCTTCTTTTCTTTTTTCTTTTTTGGGAAAGGATTCTCCATTTTTTTTATTTTATTTTTTTTCCTTTTTTGAAAGGATTCCCATCTTTTTTTGATTCTATATATCCAAGAAAATTTGTGTTTTGGATATTGACGGGTGGTGTACCAAACATACGAAACTTGAGAGCAACTGCGATCCAAACAAACGAGAACGTGGCACATGAACTAATATTGGGCTTTTGCTTAAATGGCCCATTAGTTATGACGAAGCCCATGTTCCAATGATATTGAGCCTCTAATTTCACCCTAACACTTTGATTTATTTGAAAATCTGTGATGGTAAAGTTTGTTTGTATCGAATTAGATTACAAGTTTATTTTGTGAAAGAAAAGATAATTCCAACTTCTCAAGCAACATAGCTTTCTTTCATTAGAACATCGAGAGGTTTAAAAAACCGTATATGATTTGCGAGACAAACGAAGTCATTGAGAAGAACAGATCTCCTTCAAGCCGTCGCCCCTGTGACTTTCACATGCTCCATGACATCAATGTATGACCGGCTTAGTTCAAAGTTGTGTCATTAATCACGCTCCTTATAATTTTATCATGTCATATAATCATAGAAAATTATAGTTTAATCAATTCAATAATACTGTACACAAAAAGTAATTCTTGTTTATAATATTCTTGATTATAATCTCATAGGGATTGATATTCAAGATTTATTTTATTACATCCAAAACATCATGTAAAAAAAAAACATTTATATCCAAAAAATTAATGAAAATGAGTTATCTTGAATGTAACAAAAAAAAAAAAAAAACATTTCACTAACCTCACTCTTTTTTCTTTTTGAAAAGGAAAAAAAGTGCAATAATTCAATATTTGGTTTTGTAAGTGACATATGTCTCATGTCTTTTATAGAAGGTACAAATAGGTAGTACATTTAATATTGTCCACCCACCAACATTCTCGTAAATGGAGACTGAAGTGATGTATGCAATGACTCATCATGAAAATTCACAATTTGATACCAACGTTACATGGAGACAAGTCACTCTCTTGATAGAGGTATTAATTTAAAGTGTCATTGGTAGGTGTTTGATTAGCTTTTTACTTAGAAGAGCTCCCTAGCTAGTTATATTAATCATTATTAATTATTATCTAATGTTGAATCTTTGGCTCCATTAAATTAATAATCAAGCATGATGCATCTATTGATTAATTGGGATTAGGTGATTAGACATCATTACTGGATTCCTTGTACTTGATCAAAGCCAATGTGATGTTGCCACCCCTCTATGTATTCTTGTCTATAGTTTTTTGTCTCACTTTTGACTTGGACTCATTAATTCACCTTTTCTCTTAATTTGTTCGAGAAATATAAATCACACAAAAATGTTTAATAAAAATTTTATTTATATTTTAGTATTCATTTAAATTCGTGAAGTATAAACAGTGACTCTATGAATTATATATCATACGTATATGAAACGTAATTTTATGTATATAAACTGTCAAAATCGAAATAAGTATCAAAATATAAGAAAAACTTGTATTAACGATCAAAAAATAATTACCCCGTTCAATAATCTAAAAATGAATAGTATTATAGTACGAATATTTGTTAGGAATCTGAATCTTAACGCACCAACACTCAATAAGATTGAAATATGTGAATCGCATTTAATCATATGTAAGAATAAAAATAGGTTTTATAATTGTATCCATCAAAAAATGTTACCTTAAAGATAAATAGTCATTTCTTTAATCATAGGGTCAAGTGTTCGATATCTTCCGAGACATCAACCATAAGGAGCTATCTACCTTTCGTAACGTACGTTCATCATTTCGCATAATACAAATATGGGAAAATATAATATGTGTCATGACATATATGTGTTTAATAACAAATGAACGATTGATATTAAAACAACACAAACCTAAGGTTGAGGTTAGAATGTTATAATATTAACCCTTGCTTTGTGTTATTTTAATCTCAATCGTTCATTTATCACTAAACACACCTATACCATGATACACTCTAAACCCTACAAATATTGGCGAAGATGAATGCTAGAATTACTCAATATATGGTTGATTAAGACTTGAAGTTCTTGATTGAGTTCTGTAATACCTCAAAGAAATGCTTAAATGGTTTGATAGTACTACCTATACCAACAAGGTGGACCTTCCTTTTCGGTAGCCCATCACTTTAGAACTCCGTAGTTAAATGTGCTTACTGAAAGAACTAGCGTTGATCTGTGGGGCCAGTTGTCAGCCTGACGAACGGTTCTTGATGATAACCCGATAGCAATGATTTGGTCGGGGCGTTACAATATGGTATCAAAGCAACCCAGCGACCGTGTGCTGGACCTATGGACAAGAGGTCCAGATCAGCTGCCTAACAGGGGAAGGTTCTGGGGCTGTGTGTCGTGCTTGAAGTCGCAACGAGGACGTTGCGTTCTTTAAGTGGAGGTGTATGTAATACTCCAAAGAAATGCTTAAATTGTTTGATAGTACTACCTATACCAATAAGGTGCACCTTCCTTTTCGGTAACCCATCACTTTAAAACTCCGTAGTTAAACGTGCTTAACGTGGAGTGATGTTGGGATGGGTGACCTCCTGGGAAGTTTTCCAAGGTGTGCGCGAGTGAGGCCAAAAGCGCACTGAAAGGACTAGTGTTTTCTGTGGGGCCAGTTGTCAGTCTGATGAGCGGTTCTTGATGACGATCCGATAGTAAGGATTTGACCGAGACGTTAAAAGTTCATTAATGTATGAATTATTGCTTCAATATATAGAAATTGTTTCGTATTTTCTCGAACTAACTACAGTTGCGGTACACTTGTACGATATACTATCAATTGACATTTGCTTTTCATTAGACGAAGCGCGGTCGTTCAAACTAACTAGGGTGTGCGCGAATGAGGACAAAAGCGCACTGAAAGAATTAGTGTTGATCTATGGAACCAATTATCAACCTGATGAGCGGTTCTTGGTGACGATCCGATAACAAGGATTTGACCGGGATGTTACAAGTTCATTAATGTATGAATTATTGCTTCAATATATAGAAATTGTTTCGTATTTTCTCAAACTAACTAGAGTTGCGGTACTATCAATTGACATTTGCTTTTCATTAGACGAAGCGCGGTCCTTCAAAGTTATTATGAATGGACCCCGTCGATAATAGTTTAGGTTAAAAAAACGTGTTGTCGGGCTTATTTTTATTCCAAGCTTGGTACTGCGCCTCTTGTTTTTTTTTTTTTTTTTTTGATCATCTTCCATTGTCCTCTGATTCTCTAAAGTTGGAACAAGTTGTCACCATCTTTTAATGAATTTTGATAAAAAAAAAAAAAAAGAAAAAAAAAGCTCATTATATTGACTATCCAACAATTTAGTCATGTCACGATATCAACCCGAAACCTGAGATGCTTGATTATATAGTGTATGGTACTCGCTACTTGTTAAAAACAGCGACATGATGATGGGGACGTCAAGTGGCTACTCTAGAACCTCGATAGTCGATGATAGACCTACCTATGTAACATTTCTTCTCCGCTCATTCAAATATTCGTCTAGTTGTTTGATTATATTACTTATAGCCTTCTATTCTACATATCGATGACTTCTCACTTTTAAATATAACGAAATTATAATATAACATGTTTGCTAGTTGCAAATTGGCTTTAGAGGAATCATGACTTGTGAGAATGTGAACTTGGCATAGTTTACAATTTTTGCATAGCTTGCCTTGGCATTTTTCATGTATATGTATCAAGTTGATGACTTTGTACATTGAAATATATCTCTAGCAAGATATCCTACAGCAATATATAGTGTAGTTACTTGCTAGTCAAGCAGTGTTTGATAAAGAAATTAACAGTTCCTCAGTTGACCATGATCTAAGCTTGTGTGAAATCTTTGCGTAGGAGTATAAAGTTATGGGTCTTCTGCCATCGATTTGAATTTTTGTTAATGATTCTAGACATAACATCATATCAGAACAGATTATGATACGAGATCATAAATTCGATCCATGTCTTTATTTATTAATGCTACCTGTTTTGATAGTTAACATGAATCAATTAGCCAAAAATGTTCTTTATTTTATGTGACTGTTGAAATAAAATCAACAACATTGATTTGATTATTCGATTTTTCATGAATACTGTAAGTAATTTCCTCCTTCATCCCATCCATCGAAAGGTTAATATGACCATTGTTTTTTAATCCACAATTGATGAGTCTTATCCACGCTCTCTGCTATTATTAAACGTACCACCTATTTTGTTGATTTACTAACACGTTCTATAAATTCGACCACGTACATTAATAAGTTGGTGTTTTTATGGACGCGGAAGCAATAAGAGCATGATCAAGTCAATAAATCCATGATGGTATCGACCGACAATGAATAGTTACTCTGCATAGTATTAACTAAGATCGGATAGTTAATTTCTAGGTCTCTTTTTTGAATTTATAAAAAAAGGTCTCCTTTTTGAAAATTATGCCTAAGTATAATGGCATATCATAGTGGTTCTATTTTATTAGTAATTATTTGATCTAATCTAATTTAATCAAATGGAATCAAATTGAAAGAAAGTTCTACTCTAGTAATTAAGTGAAATTTTCTAATCAATATTATAATTAAGTGAAATTTTTCTAAAAAACAAAAAACTCACAAGTCAAATGGAGCATCATTTTTTATCAGTCTTACAAACGAATGAAACTATATTACAGGTCCGACTATCACAGCTATATGGATGTCAAAGATAAAATATACTCCATTTTCTCTCATAATTTTTGCATCGTTTTATATCTCAGAATGTTTGTGATTTTTCTCATTTGAAAAAATTCAAACAATAAAATTATAATTTCACTCTTATTTATATCACATCATATTATCATAGTATTTTTTTTCTCACCGTTCACTCTATTATCTCACAAGGATAAAGTAGTAGATTGACAAAAATTCAACATACTCATAAATCCTAGTGCCAAATCAATTCGTTGTAAAAATTATGGAACAAAAAAAATAATATTTTTCAATTTATTGTATTTTTTTCACTCATAAAATTTTTACAAGATTTTAACATGTTAAATTTGGAGAATGCTAAAAATGATCACAAATTTGACATGAAGTTTGGCAATACCATTTCTACCCCATGTTATAGAAACTCCACCCCATTTTATATGAATTGTCTTTTACAAATTTGACAATGAAAATGAGAAAATCAAAGTGCACAATATTGCTAAATATATTGTCAAAAAATGATAACATCATTTTGTTCGATAAATTTGGTAAACAAATGACATATCATGTGTCTATATCAAACCCAAAGGTTTTTTTTAGTGCTTTTGAATGAAATTAATGGATGAAACTTGATTGGATTGTTCAAAATACATGACATGAAAATCTATGATAACCTCAAAATGACAACCATGGGTATAGACGCTTATATTATTGGAAAAATTTCTATTCGATACTATACGAAAAAATAATATTTATAACATACACCCTCTTCACCATCGACTTCCTTTTCCTCTTCAACTTTATCCTCCATATGTTCTTCATTGTTACACTCTTCGTCCTAGTTCTCAAACTCATATCAATAAAAGCAATCAAAAGAAACATAATCATTCGCATACCAATAAAAACACGATCCACATTTCTTTGTCGAGTGATCACAACTCCCACCTAAAACACTTAGAGCACAAACCAGGGCCACGATACATAACCATTTCCATAATCATTCAACGATTTTCGATGAAATGCCACAAAGACACCCGCAAGATGTTCGATGAAATGCCACAAAAAATAGAGCGTCAATTTAAACGAAAACAGGACGTTAGGTCATGAAATAACATGATAGAAGTCAAGAATAATAAAAAAAAAACACGCTTCGATTTCTTTACATAATCAAAAAACTCAGAGACACTGTTTACATAACGCATGCGTACTGTTTGAATGAAATAGTGTGTCTGTTGTTGTTTTTTGGAAAAAAATTATACAAATGCGTAAATAAAAATTTATAACATGATATGCATAAAATTGAAGGAAAAAAAACAACATGAATTTTAATTTAAAAAAAATTAAACTGACGCACTACTTCAATCCTTCGGACGTTCTATTTTAAACAGTGCATCTGAAGGATTGAAACAGTGCCCTTTAGGATTACAAACTCAATTCAACTACAAGGCAATATAAATCTCTCCACAATAGACAAATATTCATCTACTCAATTGATTTCGGCTCATTGATGGGTTTATGAGCCTGAGTAATGTGATCGATGGCTTTCATGAGGAGAGGTCGACGACTGTCGTGAGTGGTTCGTGGTGTGAGTTCCGTTGATTCCAATGATCAATTAGTTAATCGAATGATCAGAGGAACAACGAGATGAGTGATTCTATGTGATATTAGATGTGGATGGTGATGTTGAAGGCGAGGGATCGGCAGGGGAGAGGGAGGAGGAGAGAGGTAGGAAGGGATAACAATAGAATTATATGTGGGGGATTTTATTCCGAATTGTATGTTTTGGGTAATATTTTGAAAAAGGTGTATCTTAGGAGAATTTTTTATATATTATTTTCATTCAGTGTTATTATTTCAAAAGATTAAATGCAGATTAAAAATGACTAATTCCATAACAACTATGTTTTAAGAGAAAAAAATTCTTACTGAAAATAAAAATTTACTATGAATTTAGTCATTTTCTATTCTGTTAAGAAAATATTCATGACAACCTAATTCATAATTTATAGTTGGAGTTGCTCTTAAGCACCTTGCCCTTTGTATAAGGAAAAAAAACACAAAAGAATTGCAACATATATTCCATCTGTGTTAAAAGAATTACAAAAGTTATTAAATTGGGATGTTCTAAATAAATTATAATATTTTCATATTTAAAATTTTTTTAATAAAAATATCACATATAAATTCATCTCACTATTTTTTCTCATCTTTTTTCTTGTTTTTCTCATTCACACAAATCAAAAGATAAATTAATCTTTATACCTAAAAATTAACATACATATAAATTATCATAATAGATAAACTAGTTATAATTCTTTTAGAATGGAGGAATAAGTACTACTCCCACCGTCCCAATCAAATTATAACGATTTGACTCGACATAATAATTTATGTGTGTGTTGTACTAATAATGAATGATAATTTTACTCTTATGAGTATGTGAGATGAAATAATGAGAAAAAGAATAAAGAGAAATGATGATGGGTGAATTAATGTGATATAAAATAGGGATATTTTGATATTTTTATGTGAAAAAAATTATTTAATTTTATAATTAAAATGAAATATTTTTAAAAATCAATACAATTTAAACAAAATATTAAAAGAATATTATAATTCGAATAACATGAAAGAATATCGTGGATGTTCTAAGGAAAAACATGCAAATTCTTTTTCAACACGTCGTTGTTAAAAATATGGAGCCCGCACGTCAATCGGGTCCCAACATCGAATCCCACGGCCACCAGACTTCCTCGTAGAGACGCCTTTCTTTGAAGAAAAGAGAAACAAGACTTTTTGCACTTTTATCTTTTTCCTTTTTCTCGTGACCGAATGGGTCCCGCGAGATCTTTACACACGTAGCAACGAGAGCGGGATCGAGCCACTTGTGGTGTTGTGAACATATCACGCATTCACGCTCTTGATTTAGCAGTCTTGTTCTCAATTTTCCATTGTTTTAAAAACAAATGGAATGGAACTATAAATATTAATCATCTTATTGATATTATCGAGTGTTGTGAAAATAAAATTTATGACATCTTGATTTAACTGATAAAAAAAAAATTACAAAGATATAATGCGTTTGATGAGAAAGGGATTGGTGGAACCTGTGGATTGGACATATTAGTTAGTTAAAATAAATTCGTGCATCACAAAAAAACTAACGTTAGTAACGATGGTATTGCAAAGGTTAAAACATATTGGAAAAACAAAATCTTTTGATCTTATGTATACCTTTTAATTTTTTTCCTAAAAAATATATATCGAATAAACAAATTAACCTATCAAATCTAAATTTCGAGTTCAATCTGGTTTTCTAAAACCTAAATTTTGAGTCTATTTTTTTTTTTAAATTTCCGTCTAATTTTTAATCTCCACAAGTTTATTAGGAAAACAGCATGTTGTTTAGATACAACTAAATAATGGATATGACACGAGTAGTAAAGCTTGCTATGCATTTCATTCCATTTGAGAAGAGCAGGTCTTTAAAATACTCAAGGAGGCATATGCTCGAACATCAACCATAAACAAAAATAAGTGAAATTTCACTTAATTATTTTTGTGTAATTTATCTAAAAATAAGCCTTGTCTTGTTAATTTTCTTCTACTTTTGTTTTTTGGTTGGTGTTCGATGCATTTATTTTCGTTTGAAAGGGGCAGCACTCTTCGGCACTGTTTGGTAAAATGAAATGGGTTCTTACAAATTAATTAGCTAAATGTGAAGAATACTAACCGATTGAAAAATTAAATGAAATTATTTATACTTTAACTTACTTTAAGCCGGTACAGAACAAATGCGTTTCCGACACTAAGACAAGTAGAGTGAAACACATCTAGAGGTTCAATTCAATACGAATAATCAA
>JAOVYX010003632.1:0-10860 GCA_035668315.1 Drosera spatulata
GCTGCTGCCTTCGTCTTGGTGATGGTGCGGTGATGATCAAAGCGATGGAGTGATGATGATGTTGATGTGGATGATGTTTGATGATGTCCTGATGATGATGGTCTTGGTGATGAGATGATGGCGCTGGTTACAAGGGCTATGGAGGAGTTGCCGGCAGGGGATGATGGTTGATGAATGGTGATGGAGGTAGGAGAAGTGGTGAAGGTAGGAGGGAGTGGGTTTGGGTGGAAGAAAAAGGGAGGAAAAAAAGAGGTGAGTGTGTGTGTGTGATCCCACGTTTCGTCCCACGAAACGTCTCGATCGGTCCATTATTCACCCAAATTTCGTAATATTAATCCACGAAAAATCTATTTGCATCGATAGATTTATTCCGTGTATGAAACTATGACCTTCCGAGTCATAATTCATTGTTTTTGGGATTAATTCGATAAACCTTGCGCGCAACGTTTATAACGTTATAACTGAACGTTATTTGTTCGTAACGTTTATTGGCGCGTTCAACTAATCATCCCAAATAATCCATTGTCATATTTGATTTAATTAATCAAATATCTTTCTTAGATTTAAATATATAACCTTTTGGTACGATTTATTTTAAAAATCGTAACGCTATATATTCGTCTCAAAACTCCCAAATTTCTCGGGTGTTACAAGTAATCGCGTTTTCTCTAAAGCTCTATGTGATTTAGGTGCGTCGATTAATTTGATGTCTATGTCTGTGTTTAGAAAATTGGAGCTTGGAGAGGAGCGCCCTACCACTATATCCTTACAACTCGTGGAACGCTCCATCACTTATCCTCGGGGTATTATTGAGGATGTTCTTGTCAAGGTGGAATCTTTCATATTTCCGACCGACTTCATTATTCTTAGCATAGAAGAGGATGATGACGAGGTCCCGATAATTCTTGGACGTCCATTCTTAGCTACGGGGAGCACTATTATTGACATGTTCAATGGAAAAGTCTCCCTTAGCATTCAAGATGAGAAAGTAACTTTTGACGTCTTCAAAGCCATCAAATGTCATGATGAGGTGCCTTCTTGTATGCGTCTCGATGTTGTTGATGAATATGCCCAAGAAACCTTTCATAACTTTTACAATGATTCTCTTGCGGCTTGTCTTTTGGGTGTGGAAAGTAAAGAAGACCCTTCTTTGGTGGAGTATGTGCTAATGCTTGACTCCTCGTCCATCTTCTATGCAAACTCTAGAGTTGAGCTTTTGATACTTGATCCGTCAAAGAAGGAGGAAGAAGCTCCTACCTTAGAATTGAAGCCTCTACCGTCCCACCTCAAGTATGTTTACCTTGGACCTTCATCTTCTTATCCGGTCATTGTCTCCTCAAGTTTGAGTGTGGATGAGGAAGACAAGCTCCTTTATGTGCTAAGGGAGCAAAAGTTCGCCATTGTGGGGACATCAAAGGCATTCATCCATCCTATTGCATGCACAAGATTCTCATGGAGGACAACTTCAAGCCTAGTGCCGAGCATCAAAGGCGCCTCAATCCCAACATGAAGGTAGTGGTACGAAAAGAAGTATTGAAACTCTTAGATGTCGGCACTATCTATCCTATCTCGGACAGTGAATGGGTGAGTCTCGTTCAAGTTATTCCCAAGAAGGATGGCATGACTGTGGTGAAGAATGACAATAACGAATTGGTCCAACTCGAACCTTGACGGAATAGAAAGTGTGCATCGACTACCACAAGCTCAACAAGGTCACTAGGAAAGATAACTTCCCTCTTCCATTCATTGATCAAATGCTTGATCACTTGGCGTGCTATTCTTATTATTACTTCCTCGATGGGTATTCCGACTACAATCAAATCACCATAGCACTGGAAGACCAAGAGAAGACAACATTCACATGCCCTTATGGTTACCTTTGCATATAAGAGGATGTCTTTCGGATTATGCAATGCCCTTATGTTGGCGATAATCTTGGATATGGTGGAGCGCTACATCGTGGTATTCCTGGATGGATTTTCCGTGTTTGGTGTCTCTTTTGATTCTTGTTTGGGAAATCTTGCCCTTGTACTCAAACGATGTGTCGAGACCAATTTGGAATTGAATTGTGAGAAGTGCCACTTCATGATTCGGGAAGACATAGTCTTGGGGCACAAGATGTCTTCTAGGGGCATTGAAGTTGATCGCGCTAAGATAGATGTGATTCACAAGCTTCCCCCGCTCTCGAACATAAAAGTTATTCAGAGTTTCCTTGGACATGCCGGTTTCTATCGACGATTCATAAAGGACTTCTCGAAGATCACTAAACCGCTATACAACTTACTTGAGAAGGATACTCCCTTTCTCTTTGATGATGAGTATCTAAAAGCATTCGAGCATCTAAAGAGGGCGTTAGTATCCGCTCCGACAATGGTTGTATCTTCTTGAGATCTTCCATTCGAGTTTATGTGTGATGCTAGTGACAACGCTGTTGGGGCATTGCTGGGACAACGTAAGGACAAGATCTTTCATTCCATCTATTATGCAAGCCACACTCTCACGGACGCTCAACTCAATTATGCAACAATGGAGAAGGAGCTACTTGCCGTGGTCTTTGCATTCGATAAGTTTCGGCTTACTTTTTTGCATGAAGGTGATTGTTTAGACTGACCATTCGGCCATCCAATATCTCATTGAGAAGAAGGATGCCAAGCCTCGACTCATCCCTAGGGTTCTTTTGCTCCAAGAGTTTGATTTGGAGATTAAAGACAACAAGGGGACGGAGAGTCTTGTGGCGGATTATCTCTCGAGGCTAGAGAAACATGAGGGACACGGAAACGAAGTGGTGCCTATCAATGAGACATTCCTGGATGAGAAACTCTTTGCGATAGATGTAAGAAATGTTCCATGGTATGCAAACTTCGTGAATTATCTTGCAAGCGGGATGGTTCCATCGGAGATTTCTACTCAACAAAAGAAGAAGTTCCTCCATGATGTCCACTTCTATATTTGGGACGAGCCATACTTGTTCAAGCATTTTGCGGACAAGATGATTAGAAAATATGTGCCCGAAGAGGAGATGTCCGACATTCTCTTCCAATGTCATTCTTCAAAGTATGGAGGCCACTTTGGATCAAACAAGACGGCCACTAAGGTATTAGCATCTGTTTCTATTAGCGCACCTTGTTCAAAGATGCCCGTGCTTTTGTTGCAAGTTGTGATCGATGCCAACAAACCGGGAATATCTCTTCTCGGAACAAGATGCCTTTGAATGTGATGTTGGAGGCGGAGCTATTTCATGTATGGGAGATTGACTTCATGGGGCCTTTTTTCATGTCCTTCGAGCATCAATATATTCTCGTGGCGATGGACTATGTCTCCAAGTGGGTCGAGGTGATAGCTAATCCCACTAATGATGCCCGGGTGGTAACGTAATTCTTGAAAAGAAACATCTTTACAAGATTCGGTACCCCTCGGGCAATCATTAGTGATAGAGGGGGTAAAAGCATGGCATGATAAGGAGCGGGTAAAAGGAGCGGGTAAAAGCATGGCATGATAAGGGAATTCTTAATCGGGAGTTCTATCCGAGATAAAAGGTTCTACTCTATAGCTCTCGATTGAGACTCTTTCCTGGCAAGCTCAAATCCCGATCGTCTGGTCCTTTCATTGTAAAAAAACGTGTTTTCTTATGACGCCTTTGAACTTGCAAGCAAAGATTCAACCTTCAAAGTGAACAGGCAACGCTTGAAGGCAGATTTTAATGGCACCGTCAACAGTTCACCATCAACACTTAACTTAAAGGATTCTTGAGAATTTTGGTTCGTCGAGCTGAGGACGTTAAACCAAGCGCTACGTGGCAGGCAACCCACGAGGGAGTTTTCTCGTTTCCAATAAGTCGTTTATGGCATAGTTAGTTAGTTGTCACAATTCTTATGTGTCTCTATGTTGTCATTTTATAGGTGTGGAGTTGAATAAAGGAGCTCATAACAAGAGTTGAGACGTATTTTGAGGCATGAGAACGGTAATTCATAGTGAGTCTTTAGGGAAAATGGTCATCAAACATGGTATGTGCTTCGTTTCCCTTGATATTGGTGCTCGACATTGAATTTAGAGGGTAAGCAGTGTTTATTATAAAGCGCCCAGGCGCAGTGTAACACCACGCCCTGGTGTAGAAGTCATCACGCCCGGGCCCGATTCGTTTTTGACTTCCATACACCCGAGTCCATTCCAAACTCCATTTTCATCTCTTCCAACCTTCATCCCTCCAAACCACCATCCACACCTCCGAAATCACGTCTCACTCTCTTAAATCTTCAATTTTTCATCCAAATCCCCTGCTTCAACAAGGTAATTACCTAATCCTTGTATCACTTATGTAAATTTTCATGAATTAATGCCTTTTTGGGATGTTTTCATGGTTTAGAAGTTCGGGTTTGGCTATGTATAATGTGGGGATTGTGATAAGTTATGTGAAGATGGTTGTATTGGATGGCGGGGATGGTAAATTAGATGTGTGTGGATAGCCCTTGGTATTAATTTTGGGTCAGTTAGGGTTTGGTTATGGTTTGAGCATGATGTGGAAAACGTGTGCATGAGGTGTTCAATAAAATGCTACTTAGGGATTCGTATCACGAAAACACGTCGTTAGCCTAGATATGCATCCCTATTACAATCGGTATCATGTATGGATATCATTCGTATGATTTGTGTATGTAAATTCACTCGTTTGATGATTCCATAGCGTGTTACTAACTCTGTGTTCTTTAGGTACTATGGCCAGCGGAGGTGATAAGGGGAAGGAAGTTGGCACATCGAGGAGCAAGCGTGCTCGCACAAGCAAGCACATCCTACCATCGAGCCTTGCCACCTTCAAATCCCGAGAGACCATTCCGAGCAATCTTTTCTCGGGAATGCATTATCGAGAGAGTGGTGACACATCGTATTTTGAGGAGTGGATCGTCAATCGAGGCTGGCATGCCTTTCATAACAACGTCATGCGGCCTACAAGTCACTCGCAGCCGAATTCTATGCAAACGTGGCCGACACTCCCAAACGCCCCTTCATCGAGGTCCTTGGGTGATAATACCGTGAGACGAAGATGCAATCAACGAGATCTACGGGTTTCCCGATCCTCAACCTGAGTACCCTCCCATGGTTAACGACCATGTCAACCTTATCACTATCCACACTCCTGAGGTCATCACCAACAATCTCTATGGGTGGCTTTCCTAAGTCCGGTGGACGTTCGATGCCTCTACCAACACGTTGCCCATCCACTTCGATGCGAGTTTCCTCACCACAAAAGCTCGTATTATCTAACACCTTGTCATCAACAACATTCTCCCCTCCGGGAACCACTCGGAGGTCACTACCACCAAGGCGCACCTCCTACTTATGTTCCTGTACAAGGAGAAGGTGAACTTGGGCCAGGTCCTATTCTCATCTCTTCGAGAATATGTTCGTGGTTTCAAGAGCAACCGCACTCTCCTCTGTGTGGCAGACCCCGCCTCATCGGGGTTTATGCCTCAAGGCCGGGGTAGTGACCGACGACGCGGACCTTGGCCTCAAGGGTTCCAAGTTCGATAAGAATTGGATTGACCGGATCCGGTGCCAACCCCGCAGCAACCTTATGGCCGCAGCAGCTATAGAAGAGGAGGATGGTGATGATGATGAGGACGAGGACGCGCCAGCACCACTCCAGATCGAGGGCCCGTCGGACATGTGGACTCGTATGGGGCGGATGGAGGAGGAAATTGCGAATCTTCGGGTGGAGATGGCGAGCATCCGAATGAACCAGACGGACATTCAAATGATGATCGAAAGCGCGTTCTAGCACACTTGGGACTCGCAGGAGATTCTCATGCGTCAGTTCCATGCCTCTATTCGGGGAGAAAGAGATACATTCTACAAGCTACCACAGCATCCTCACTTCTGTCGCGATAGTCCAAGCACACACCAAGGAGATGAAGGTCTATTGGGCTCGCATCACAACTAGCCACATCAAGGTTGTGTCACTCCAACTCTTTTTCTTCTTGCATTTATGTCGTATTCGGAGCATTCTCCTCAATAAGCTTGGGGGAGGGAGTTGGAGCTAGATTAGTTGAGTCGTGTCTAGAGTTAGAGTTGCGTTTAGGTTCATTTCTATTTTCATTTGATCAGTATGCACTTGAATTTGTAATCGTCTTTTGATGTATCATGACTTTGATTTGGGATATCAGTGTGCTTTAGGTTATACTTGTTATCCTGGCTTTAGGAAGTTTGATGAGCTTTAGAGAGCATGAGGATATACTTAAACGCTTGAACAAGACGACGAGGGGGTGTTGCCCTTGAACTTTGGACGACCCAAGTTGATACTCCGATCGAACCTATGACTGGATTCCATCCGACATTTCATTGGATCATACCCCTAACAGAGCATGATATGGGGGGATTGAAAACACGGGTAGAGAGACGACGATAGGACTAGATCCTTATAACACATTGAGCTCGAAGTTATTAGGCACTTGGTTGGTTGATAAGGCGATGAGATGTGTAATTGTTGATCATTGATATCCCATCTTTGTTTTGTCATGAACCCCTTTGACCTTTTCTTCGACCTAACGTCATTTCCCTCTATGTTTTTCTCCCTTGCATCTAATGTATGCGATTTATTATTTGATTGGGTATGTATGCACTCATTATTGAAGTTGGTCTTTGTTTATTCATACCATGATGAGCTCCCCAAAAGAAGAGTCCCTTTTGAACCCTAATTCGTGTACGAGTCAAGGCGCGGATAAGAGGGTGAAGTCTTGTTTGGGGTGGGTTATATGTGAGATGACGTATCATGGCACAAAATATGCCTAGACGAAAGAGCCTTTGTTCTTGTAATATCATGTAAAAACGGCACATAATGTGTCGAGGCCGTGATGCCAAAGTTCTTTGTTTATGTTTAAAAAAAAAAAACAGAAAAGTTGTTAGTCGGTTGTGAATACATGGTTTGTTTTTAGACTAGGCACAATGTCTTGTTTTTGGGATGGGTTCAGTTGTGTGCCAATACCTTGGCCTATACTTTATTCCTACCCTCTCTACACCCAAAACTCCACATAATCAAATGACCAACCTCCTCTTCCCTATCTTGAACTTTTCTTTGTCCCGGCCTTAAATTGGATCACAATTACACATTTGGTTCAGGTAAGACAGCGGTTGGTGCACGAATGCTTCTTGCTAGATGTATTATTAGGGTTGAAAATCTTATCCTTGCATGATGATGATTGAGAGTTTATGTGAAATGATCCTCACGATCACGGGGTGGTGAGAGTTTATGTTATAGGGTCGATTTTCTGAAAGTAGGATGAGTTCATGCAAGTAGTTTCATGAGGTTGATAAATCGGCCTGCAAAATATAATGAGTGGCAACACCCAATTAATAGGATTGTAAGCATTTGGTTCATTAGCATGTTCCCTGTTGTTTCCGTCTGACTTTCATTGCTGGAGGACAAGCAATAGCTCAAGCATGAGGGAGTTGTTTAGCTTGATTCACACTGAGTTATCATGTTTTTATTGTACCGTTTTGACGTCTTTACATGTATAATGGTACTGATTTTGGTTATATTTGCTATATTTACGAGCTTTGCTACTTCAGTGTGATTTGTAGGAAGCATTAAGCAAAAGGACCCTCAAAAGATGTTGGAAACGGAGCATGATTGAGCAGAGACAAAGCGGGACGAAACAGGATGAAGCAAAGGTTCAGGGTGATAAGTGCCTGTGCGCAAGGTTATTATAAGCCCGGGCGCCAATCATCAAGGATACTGCACTTCAGGGTGCGAGATCAAAATTTCATCATCCCCCCTAAAGGAAAAACAGTGAAGCACCCGGACGTAGCTTTTTACCATGCCCGGGCACGAGGCCAAAAGCCCAGTAACGTTCCTCCAGTGAAAAGAATAAAGCACCCGGGACGCCGTGCACATTCACTCCCGGGAGCGTGTCTCGAGTTTCTCTCAAGCATGAATGACTATAAATGCTTTCCTTTGGTCCCAAATTAAGGAATTGAACTTCATTGTATTGCCTTAATACTTGAATCATGAGTTAAACCTTGTGTTAGGATTGTGATGCAGTCGGATAATTGTATTGATGTCACTTTTATGTTGTTAATCTAGTTTTGATTATTTTGTGATTATGGGATGTGGTTATGCTTAATGCTTTGATAAATTGATCATTTGTTGTATGATCCATGATATGATTTGACTTCAAAAGGATAGTTTCGTATCGATAACTCGATCACATATCCACACGTTGAACGCGCGATCGAAAGATCACTTGCGTGACGTGCGAGATACGTTAGGAACCCACGAACTTCATGCTTATTATAACGCGACGGCCTCTTACCGAGAGGTGTTAAAGCCGACATTTAGTTTGACGTAGTCTAGTACTCGAGAGAGTGTAAATTATACCTTAGAGATCCATCTATAACCACGACTCATACTTAGCTAGTGAAACGACATAGTGAATAGATACAATCAGAAGACGAAGTCGCAACCCTATCTTTTCACATATCTAGAACCATGATCTTTGATATATGTGTCAGTTTGATTTTGATTAGCTTAGTTTAGTTAGTAGAACCTTACTATTACATAACAACTCATCACATTTTGATTGTTTAACTCAAGGAACATTATTCATACTTCGGTCGCTAGAATTAAGTCCTCGTAGGACGATAAGTCACATACCCATTTTTATTACTTGTTACAACACGTACATTTACGTTTAGCCGTGATATACAAAGTCGCGAACACTAAGCATCATGCGGAGTTGTTATCCAAGCTTGGTATGGTTTCTTACCCTTCCAAACTTGCGAGTGGGGTGATGAAGGCGCCTATGATGATACATTTTACATCTTTGCTTTGTAATGAAATATATAGTATATAGATGTAACTAAGTGTACATGGGTTTGTCCATTACACAAGTAGTAATAGTAGACTTAGTAGTACATGGATACTATAAATAGTTAGCTTTGTGACAGCCTATTTCATTCATTGAGTGATAGTTGTGTCTTCAGATATTTTCTATCTTTCTCTCTCTACCGTTGCTTTCTCTCTCTTCAACAACCTTGTATTCTTCCTTGATCGAGCTCATTATTGTTTTGATCGTGATTCAATTACCTGTGAACACGATTAACACTTCTTAGGTCTCCCACGTCCCATTGTCAAAGAAGGTTTCAACAGCGAATCTCTCCCCGCTGGTTGGATCGCCTCCCCTTCCCCTAGCTCATCTTCAATTTTCGGGTGTTAAGTTAGCAGAGAAAGGAAGAAGATGAACAAATTAAGGTTCCGTGAGAGTGCGAGTGCTTGAGCAGATTAGGTCAATGTTTAGGAGTATGCGAGCATATTTTGGCACAATGTGTGTTTAACTACGTGCCTAAGTTTGGGGTTTGCCACCATATGGAGAGAGCTTTAATGCATATATATAAACATCATGGGGTTTGTTGCCTTCCGTCCAATACTTAGGGGTTTGTTGTTATTTTCCCTATCAAAATTATAAAACGATTTCATATGGGAATTTTAAAATAACTTACTCTTAAAAGTGATCACATGACTCTTACAAACACAGAGATTACGTGCTTCGTCCTACTTTAGAGGGGAATTTACCTATCAAATATAGTAAACTAGTATGAGTATTTTAAATGATTTACTCTTGAAATTAATCACACGACTCCAGTTCAGCTTAGATGGTATTACATGAAAAAAACATCGCAATGTGTCATCTATGTTGACCCGATTATTAAAAGCTACAAAAGATCATCAGATCAGGAAATATTGAATCCTATCTACACATTGACGAAACTTTTTGGAAAACACACGTTCAAGCAACCGGAAACATGTCCATGAAACTCGAGGTGACGTGCAAAATCACTAGACATAATATATCATGCCGACTTCAATAAGGCTGATGTGAGGTATATTGAGCGCCACAGCGGGACCTCTGCAGTTCTTCCTCAGAAATGAATATCCAATATCAATGGCGAGTTTCTTCAAGAACGATGAGGATCTCCTTGCCTTAACGTAGGAATGTCCCATTATATACGCAACTCCAGCCTCCTTAGCCTTAATCAAGTCCAACAACTCTTCCCTCACTTCTGGATCCATTGTCGGATTTTCTGGTAGCTGGAACCTCACCAGACGCTGCCTCACATTCAGATTCTCGTCATCGTAAATAGATCTCAGACTCTGGAGAGTCTGAGACTTGCTGCTCTGAACTGTCTCGATCACATCGGCAATATCTTGTTCAGACACCAATAAGCTTGTGCTTGACTGCACAGACCTGGTGCTGATTACAGCCATTCTACCATCATAAGATGAGATCTCAGACCCAGACAGCTGCGGTTCCACAGCTTCCATCTGAATGAATTCCGCAATACTTTTGATGAGAAGGTTCTCAAAGTCCCCATCATCCCGTGGAATGTCTTTGTAACCATACCTCACAATGCAACGATACATACGGTACGGTCTTGGGCAGATTCGGCCAATCAGAAAACGCTCTTCAGGAGAAACATACGGTACGGGAACCGACTTCACACAGACAAAAACCAGGACCTTATGAAAGGCAGGGAGGTTGGTGACAAAATGGGAGAATATGGCTGGAACTCCTGTGGCTAGTTCAGAGTAAATCAAGCCGACACCAGGCACACGTACTATACCAAGACTGGGTCCCAGACCAAGTATCCACTTCAGGGAGACTTTGTTGTGCAAGTCAAAGCTATACTTCCTGCGGGTTCCGTAGTGCCACACAAACATGATAATCATGAAGATGAGGGAGAGCATTATGGGGACCCAGCCCCCCTGTGGCACTTTCATGAGTGCCGCTGACAAGTAAACCCCCTCAATGAAACCAAAGAACAGAAGGAATGGAGCAGCAAGGATCCCACGTTGCCAAACAAAAATTATCA
>JAOVYX010003633.1:0-10860 GCA_035668315.1 Drosera spatulata
TTCGTCACCAAACAATCGAATAGCTCCGAAGGGAGTTGATATACACCATCACGCAATCCATTATCATCTCCTTCATCGTCATCAATTCCTGCATCAAAATCCTTCATAATATGCTCCCAAATCGCGAAGGAAGAAAAGGGTTTTCTTGGAATTACCATGGAGAAGTTGATCGGCGACGGCGTCGATGCAGAGAGAGACCAAGCTCAGAGGTCTCGCCATGGCTGGCGCTGATTCGGTGAATTTCAGAAAAACTGGTACTGAAGAAGTTAACGCAAAACTTCGTTAAAATGGCGTACTGTTACCATTAAAAAGGAACTCGTAGTTGTAAATGGATGAGATCATAATGAGTGAGAATGCCTGACCAATTGGGTAATATTTCGGTCTAATTGACGTGATTAATATCCTTAGGTTTGTTCACGTGGATATTTCAATAATATTTTCAATTTATTATTGGTTTTTTTTAAATATCAAATTATATTAATTATCCTGTTTGATTCGGGACAACTAGTATGGTTTTTGAAAAAAATTTCCTATTTCGAACTAAAAATTCTATTTTTATAAATTACACGTCTCGTCCCGTCCCAACTTGATCGGTATGATCCGATTCTTATTGGTTTCGATTCAGTTCGGACGGTTGGGGAGCATTTTGCACACCTCTAGTTTATGCTATAAGCATGTGTCAAGTGTTTTGTGAAGTAGTGTTCGTGATGTGTGTCACATAGAATACTCAACAAGGAATATTGTAGACGCAAAAAACATTCGGGTTTACTTCTTTTTTGAACTGTGATTGATGCTCTACGAGTGATTTGAGTTTCATGGTGGTCGTTAGAGATCATCAGCAATGTTGGCAAGGCCGCAGGCTAGGTGGTACTCAGCAACAATGTCCAGCTCATGGAATGCTACCATCAGAGAGCCAAGAACAAGCATGATTCGCATTACATCTCATATGCACACATTTGCAGTTTTAGACGCTTGAAGGTAGTAAAATGTGTCGTCTAAGTAACATCTCTGAGACGCCAAATTGAAACCTGAAGTCAGCCCCCGAGTACAGTAAAATTGCACACACTTCTAATTCAATACTATAATAATCTCTGTTCCAGCACAAAATACACAATTAACAGATGATATCCTTGCTTCACTTCCACAGTTCCCTAGTGTTACACACTTACACTGACACAACAGATATCGTTCGACGGACAAGTTACGGCCTTCATAAAAATAGTTCTCATTATATTCGAATTTGAACTTATGTTGGAGTGAAGAAGGACAAGAGCACAATGATCACAATACAAACAGGAAAATATTCGTCTAAATACACTAGCCACCATGATGGAATTACTAGGGAGCTTGTTGTCAGATCATCGTATCTAAAGCCAAGATGGTGCTGAGGTTCATGGGATTCATGTACTTCGTAGATGCAGTCATCATTTGCTCGACGATCAAACGGTTAGCACGCTCTGTAGGATGAAATGCGTCCCAGAACGCATAGATGTTTCGGTTTGGGCATAGGCTTGATAGCATGTTGCACACTCCAAGTCCATTGTAGGGGCCTTGTCCACAGCATGCCATCTTAGATGTCACAAACCCTACAAATGAAATAATCCAGAAGCCTTTAGTCTAAGGGGTTAAAGCGCGCGTTGCTATCTTGACGGTAAGGGTTCACATCCAGCTAGCTAGAACTGAACTACTAAATGACTGATGTTGTAAAGACTTGAGTAGATCATATTTGTGCAGATTGTATCAAGTTTAGATCATCAATCAAAGGAAGATTACCAAAATCTTGTGGGTTATGGATGAAGTCATTCTGCATAAGACCAGTGTTGGATGACACAAAGACATCAGACCCCAACTCAGAGTTCAGTCCCTGAAGCATCTCCACTAGCAAAGGGTTGAAAATGGCGGATGCTCGCATGGGTTCGGAGGCACACTGACCATTGAGGCTCCTCTGAGCCAACTCTGCAGGGACACAACCAAGGGGTCCTGTTCCTGTCACCATTACTCGCCGTGCTCCCAGATCATAGAGTCTCTGCAAGGGACCAAACATTAAGCAGAAGAACAAAACCAAAAATGTACGGTGAACAGTGCATTAGTGGGATGATGGAAATTACCAGGAGAATCTTCTGATACTCCGAGATGACCAAGTTGGCAAAGTTAGGGAGGTCGAGTTGGGCAGGTCTAGTCGAGTAAGGCAAGAAGTAGTTGTTGACAAAGTCATTGCCACCGAGCACTATAAGATAAAGTGCTTGGTTCACCCTTTGTTGTGCTGCCTCATCCCCCATCAGCGAAGCCAATTGCTCCTGGTACTGCTCAAAAAGCTCGAACTGCCTGTAGATCTTCATTGTGTTCAGCTGCACAACACCAACAACACCGGATTCATTTATTCATCCTATATACATAACAGAACTCCTGCTGTCTGATGTTGGTTCTTTCACCTTATTGACAATCTCTGCGAAATTCCATCTTCAAGGAGCAAAAAATATGCTAATTGCTACATGGATTTCCCTGTCATTTTGGTCCATCACTAGGTAAATGAGGTACCAATTATCCCACAAAACCGATGTTGACAAACTTGTATTGCAGAGACACCACAAAATTGTCAAGTCCTGAAACTTTACATTTATCATGATCTGGATCTTGACTACCATTAACTAAACTGAATACTCCAACCATTTGAGCCAACAATGTATACATGGAGCTAGTTTGAGAATTCAACTTGCGAGTTTAGCAAACAATATAAACTGTTAATAACGATGATACACTAACCCAATGAATCTGAATTGAGACAAATTGAACACATAAATGCACTCATACAGAGATTAGCATGTGCTTACAAATTGTAGACCGGTGTCATTGAGAACGCCAACTCCAGCTGAAGCAAAGTTTGCACCAAGAAGGAGATTCTCTCCGGTGAGCTGAGGGCTAAGGATTGGCAATGGCGGCTGAGATCCGATCTTCTCACCTTTCAACGCAGCCAGTACCACACCATAAGTCAGTTGCAGAAATACTTCTGACTGGTCTACGTTACAACGTGGTTAATTTTCGACCTAAGGATTATACTCATGCTAGGGAATCACCATACATGTCTTTGTAACCTTTTTACCATAATCATCCATTACGAAACAAAGGACTAAACAAACATTCCTGACGATACTCAATCAGTCATCAAGAGTACGAAATTCGGCACCATTCAGCTATTTTGTTGTTGATTGTACAACAGTTGGTGCCAGAATGAGGTGAAACTTGGCCTGATCTATCATGTCATTCAAATATTTGAGCGCAGCCCTTTGTGAAGATAGAGTACTTGCATGGAATAATAAATTTAAAGCACCTTTTTTATGAATTCAATTAAAGAACCTAAAAGGTAAATTTGGAAGTTCTCTCACTGATTCATAACATGCCCTTGATTGAGAAAATTTTGGTGTTGTGAATGCATATCCAAACAGACCTAGTACATTTTCTTGCTCTTTTATGGACAACTTTAAATGGAATCTTAAATATATCATCAACATGGGACCAAGTCAGCAAGTCTAGACAGGTTTCTTAAGTTGATTCTTTCAGATGATGGATCATATATTCTGTTAGTAATTATGCATACTATTCCTGCTTTTCCCAGAATTATAAGCATATCATACACAAAAATTCATTTAGAGTGTTTTGCATTTTCTATATGATAGATTTCCTCATAAAATAGCCTCCTTGTTGTCCGCAACAGGATACATCTCGTCCTTCTTAGATCCTATGAGTGATGAGAGCACCGGAGTCGTTGTTCTAGTGTATATAATATTAGTGCTTATTTTATTTTCGTAAATCTGTCTTTTCACTAAATTACTAACATACTCTAACCAGTAATGTTTTTGTTTTTTCTATAGAAGGGCAAGAGGACCACCTTTATCTAGCATAATAAATACAATGCTATTAATGACTAATCAACTTACACATAAAAATCAACATGTATCTATGGTCAGTGACATAGAAATGGGACACTACATACCCATGGGCATGATCAGATTGCCTACTTGGCCAACCAAACACTAATCCAAACTCACTTTCATATTAAAACAATGAAGATCATTATTGAGAAACTGACAATATAATGCTATAAATGGCCATAACAAGCATTTAGCGAGAAAACAGAATAACAACATTGATTAACATATAACCCAAAGTCATGAAGAACTTACTGATAATATCAGCAATGTTGAGGCCATTGGAGAAGCGGCCGGTGGCACGATGAGTGGGATAATCGATACCATAGGGCGGCGAGTCGGCCCTTGCGGTCGTGACCAGGTAGTTGTTGTTGCCATTGTCCACCAAGGAGTCGCCAAACACAAAGAATGCTCTAGCAGCCTCTGCACTTGGAACCAGTAGGACTGATGCAACAAGTAGAGATGCAACCAAAGTGTTAAAGGAAACTGAAGAGCAAGCCATGCTTGTGAGTATAATAACAGTGGAATGATAGTAGAAGGGAAGTGTGATATGTAGGAGTTTATATATAGAGAGGATATTTAGCTATAGGAAAATAGTACAGAGTCGAGAGTTCACAGTTGAAGGAACAATAAATGGGCAATGGCCTACTCTTTTTGGACAATAGAAATAGATTTCAGCAACTTAGCTTTCATGCCGAAGGTTCAGATCTCAAAAATGCAAAAAATCTTTCAAGTTTCTCGATTAATCTGTTTGTTGACGGCTTATTAATCAAATTTAAGAATCTCCAAGTTTTGGAGGCAATTACATAGTTGGTCCATATGATCTTAATGAAGTGATTCAGATATTAAAGTATATGACATGAAATGTGCATTATATGCATGAGGGTTGTGCTAGCTGGATCAATTGAGTGTGCTAGTATGATAACAGTTAGAGGGTTGGTGTCGTATGTCCCTTTTGATAAGAAATTTTATGATAACGATTCACCATGGCCACTGGATTTTTGACTGGCTTTTTAATTTCAGTGAACTGTTGACTTGCTTTTTGTTGGCTTTAGCATTACTAGGGGATCATGGGCAGAACACAGATGCATGAAAAGCTGCTAAATGACGGAGATGTAAATCATTGGGAGATTAAAAGCAATGAATCCTAAAGCAAAGGGAGGCCGCATTTTGATTGTCAGCATACTAAGTAGGCTTTACGGCTGACATAACTAGTTCAGGTATAATCCACATCACTCTGATCACTATCAAATAAATAAACTCCAAGCAAAAGTTTGAAGCAATGATGTCCTCTTCATGTGGATCTTGTTTATTGGCTAATGTGAAACTGTGCTTTGGACCATCTCTTAGACGTATCATCGCCTAGAAGATTGCTTTACCCCATATGTGAAACATCGTACGTAACAACCTCATTTCGCTAGCTCCACCCTAAAAGCCTAGAGTGTGATCCTTTAGATCTCGTCATCTGATTCTCATACTACCCTCTAGATCAGAACCAGCTACTATAATTATATTCACAATGAGGCAGGGTTTTCTTGCACTGCAAATATAAAGATCTAATAAATCTCACGTCCGATACCTCAACCATAGATCGTGGCTCCTCGAGCGATATTTAAATTGTAATCATTCTTAGGCTACCATAAGTTCATCACTTGCCCTACTACGCTTAACAATGAGCCCATTGTCATGCCCATTGGTGCCAGAGGTAAGGACTGGCTATCAGAGATCACCACTGACAAGCCACAGGCATACAACTAGACAATGAAGTACACAATTTACCTTTCTAACTTGAGACATTTACTGTTCTTTATCGGAGTACTGGTAACTGTACGCACTCCAAGACAAAATGTAGAAGGAAACTTCACTTCTTTTTTAAGTACATCTCACTTTCCATTCAATTCTGTTCCATAATAGATGTCTTTTTTGGATATTTCACAATAATTACTATCTAAAAAAATATTCTTGCTTTATCAAAAAAATACAAAATCAATTAAGCCAGTTATAGTACATCCACTATCTTCTTTCAGAACTGATACAGTAAACCCCACTATCACCCAAAAAATATTTTTTTAATCAAATTTCACAAAAATTCAACACACATAAAATCGCGTGTCGGTCAATTTATTGCATTTATTATGGGACGGAGTGATTACCCATTATCAAAGATTTAAACTTAGTCCAGAGTTTGGGATCGTGAAAGTACATGGAGTCAGTCTCATCTCGCAAACCGAGATAATGTTTCAGTAAAAAACAAACAGATAAGCTTATGCCTAAGATAGCCTAAGTGAGCCATCATGGGCCAAGATTCGAACTTAGAGCAGAGCCTAGGACAGCAAAAATAGAAATAGCCAGCCACATCTTGCAAACCGAAATACTGATTTCCGTCCAAAATATAACTTATGAGTCCTTGATCAAGACAACCTAAGTACATGTGATCGTGGGAATTGGGATCAAACTCGTCCTCTTATAAAAAAGGCTTTTAAGTTTTAACGGCTCAAATTTGTTGTTTATATATGGAGCCAGGCCCCCATCCACAGCACACACTCTCCCCATCAGTACCCTTTACTCTCACAGCTCAACTGACACTGCAGGGAAAACAATAACTCCACATGGGATTTCACTTCCTGCAGCTGGGAGAACCAAACAAATAGCATTTACTGCTGTTGCTAAATGTAGAGTAATTTTCCACTCTGCAATTTGAGTTTTGGAGTCATTCATCTCTGATCAAAACGCTGAGTGACAGTGTAGTGGTAAAATCCTATAGGGGAACCGTGCACTGATCAAACAGTCATTATCTGCAGTTTCTGGTTTCCTACGCCATATTCTCTTCTCATGGTTATTTCAACAGAGCGACAGAAACGAGCCTTTATGAGTTTGTACTTCGTGAATCATTAGGGCTCAGGTGAAAACCGGCTAGTTGATATTACCAATGTGGCTAATAGCCCAGCAAAACAATGCATCTTGTTGTAAGCCACGGAAGTATTGCTTTATCTTGACTATTTTTAAACTTCATGGCACAGCCAGATTGGCAATTTCGCTTCAGGTACACACTAGAGCTTCAGTGCCTCGTCTTAGTAATTGGTATTCCTAGTGGTTTCCACTATCGGCTGCCAAGACAGTATCACGGCCCTCCTAAACAAGAGTCCTGGTTTCTCTCGTAATTATACCGTCCCATTTTCATGTTAGATGAATACGACCTACGAATCCCAAACTAGAACCATTTAGAAAAATTTATCCTGTCGCAACACTGTCGTGACATCACAGTTGCTAATGGACTCATTGGTAGTGGTAGCTTAGAATTAAGCGACGGGAGAAACATGCAAAAAATGCATGAGGTGAGAATAGCAAACCCAATCAGAAAAAAAGTGAGAATTTTTCCACGTGAAAGACATTAAATGCTCCAGCCAACAACTACTACTATATTATCTACAGAAAATAGAGAAATAGAGAAATAGTAGAGAAATCGAGAGGAGAAATTTAATTGGTAGAGCTGGAGTAGTTGTGAGAGTTGAAGACTTGTACCTTGCAACCCAATCGCCTCAGCTCCTTTATCCTTTGCGGATCCCCCTTGTAACTATGAATCAGCCTCTTTACGTTTCTTCAACGATCGAAAATCCAATTGGTTTAAGCATTCAACTGCAATATAAATAATCAGAGTCCAGACTCCAGATGCCGAAACATGGGCTAATGTAACTTGTCTATGATTCTCGGTTTGCATTTGATCAATAACGGATGATCAGAGTGATCAAATCTTCTACATGCAAGATATGAATTTCACTCTAAACAGTCATCAGATGTATTCACTATACATATACCACCTCTATGCCAAGATATCCACACTACTAAAACCATATACCAAAATTATCAAAGTTCTGAATAAAAAAAAAAGCAAGTGGAAAAAAGACAGCTGCTAGTGTCTTGTACACTCAACTGTTGAGAATGGTGAGACACTGGCCAGATGATATGCCCCATACTTGTTCCTTGTTATATTCACACAGATCTTAGGAACATATGCATTTATTAGGTTTCAATCATACCCGCCGATTTAGTAGGTAAATGACTTGGTTTTGGTTGACAATGCTCCACGATTCCGATCATCCGACACTTCATCACCAGCCCGGTGACAACAACAACTAAAGAGTTCTTGAAGGATGCAAGTGCCTCAGGGAAAGCATGATAGAGGATTGGTATTTTTCAGTTATATATGAGAGGTTACATACAAAGGATCTAAATATCTATCCACATCTGAAATTGAGGATTACAGTATCATCAACTCAACAAACACATCCACGTAAACGGATAAAGCATCCTATGGACTCCTCATTGATCTTTAGTAGGATTGAGCTGAATGTGTCCCCTTCAGTTGCTCACCTATATCATTAGCTAGGACTTCTCCTACATCACATTGTCGAATCACATTATACGTAACAAATCAGCCCTTTATCTTATTTTTATGAGATGGCCTGTATGGATACAATAAGACCGCCCTTATACCAAATCATAGATAATCTATAAATTTATGCAGCCATACATGCACAGTATAAGAGTAGAAACACAATCATACAAATTCGGAAAGGGAATTGCTAAAGCCAAGGCATAATTTAGATCCTCTAATTTCCGAAAGAGCATAATTTTTGTCCATAAAATTGTTGAGAGGGAATTGCCTTGGATGTATCAAATTAGGCCTTAAAAATAGAAATCCTCTCTCGGAAACAACAAAATCAGAAAACACCCAAGGCTTTTCCCTAAAAGAAGGTAGTCAAAGGTTATAGGTAAATGTATAAATGCAGAATCTGATATAGAGGTATAAAGAAAGCATTGCCCATTTAGGTGTCCCAGCTCCTACTGCAGATCAACAACAATGACATAATTCAGCTTCGAATTGCTCCTCTAGAGCAAGGCCCTTTACGTGGAGTCTACTGGAACACAACTCATCGAAACATAGCTTAACGAGGAGCCTAAAATGATTTGATTTCGTCTCGCTTATCTAAAATTACTTTCGATCATTGATAGCTAGGCCCTGTAACATTCGTAAAAAGATGTGCAAAAGAAAGCAGGTTACAATTCTCCTGCAAACGCTTAGCATTTCGATCGTCGACAAGTTCAGATCCGGTTACATGTACTAGTAATCACCACATGTGACAGATGGAGCAAGGTAACAAGAGTAGCCAGCAATCTAGAACACCAGGACTCCTAAGCTCCTAGGCGAGGATGGTGGAAAATTCAAACTGCTTAGATACAGATGATAAACTACAGCTGAACAATTTAACTGGGAACAGAACATCCCAGTGTTACAAGAAGTAGAAAACAGTGTTGACTTTACCATTACAATTAAGTATAGAACGTCTAGTGTGAGTCGTTCAGATATGGAAACTGGAGCAAGCCCATGTACTTAAGCAGCAAAAGCAACCAAAAGATATCGAGAGAAATAGAATGGAAGACAATTAACGCTATCATTTTGCTTCGGGACAAGAAGATAGAAGCAGCCCTTGACATCCATGATGAACTTTTTGTAGTGATTCATCCTGGAAGAAACATGGATGCCAATAGGGACATCAACTATAGATAAACTGGTTCGAGCATGCCGTTATCGTTCTGGTGGGCAAAGATCAAGTACTACAGATGCCACGGTGTCCTGAGCTAAGTGCGTCACCTATCTATCACATATGATCTGCTTAGCTAGTCATGCATCAAGATTCAAGTGGCTTCTACCATGTGTCAAGGAAATGGACCAAACAATAGCTTTCCCCTACAATGTTAGAGTGTTACGAAGGTTTAAAGTATACTTTGCTGCAACACATGCCTCGATTTAACAAATTCATGAGGAAGGACCTAAAGAGAGATTGCCATTTGCCACTTCCATCAAGTCGACTAAATTTGCCACATGAATAACCAAACCTTAAGAATCCATGAAAAGGGAATATGGGATTGGCTATAATATCTCAAACGTTAATTATCCATTCATGCCACCATTTTCTTAAACAAAGTACTAGAGAAGAGATAATAACATTCAAACAGCTAACATACATTCACTTAGACAACCACGGACATCCTCCTGATACATATAGATATAGATGGTTCAATGAGAGCAAAAATCTCCCGTTCGAGAGCTCTTTTTGATAATCTCCTAGGTTCCGTCTACCATTTCCGTGCTAGAATTTGTCTCAACCGTCTTAGACTGCCTTGCACTTTAAGAGCAGTCATCCACATCACTACAATGAACATAAAACCAGGAATACCAAACAAACAAGCAGAAAACGTTAAAATTGAGCGACAAGAAAATGACATCAATTAACCAATCATGTTTAAGACAACAGCCACAACCGTCATCAGCATGAGGTACACTCTAGAATCGCGAACAAAAAGCTCAATCAATGAGTCACCGATAACAGAAAACGAGAAGCATAAGAAAAAAGATATCATTACCTTGTTTCCCAACGCCGGAAAATCAATCAGCATTGGACTTGGTCACCGGCGGCAGATTTGCTCAGGGGCCATCAGATTTCTTGAGAAGTGACGACGATGGAAGAATCGGAGTGTGTGGAGGTTGCCGGAGAAGCGAAGAAGCGCCGGTGATTGCCGGCGGCGGCGAGTTGAGGCCTCCGTCATGTTTACCGGCGGCCCTGGAGGGATTTCCGGCTGAGTGAGAGAAATCAAGTGAGAATTGAGAAAAGGGGGAAAAATAAATTGAAATGAAAGGAAAAAACCAAAAAAGTATTACTCCTTTGGTTCAGTTAAAATGGTAACATTTTGAGTTTCATCCTAATCAAGTCAAATTTTGACTCATTGTAACGTCCCGAAATTCGGAATGTCCGGCACGCGATGTTATGTCATCATAGATCTTGTTCATGACAAGACTAAACAAACCAAACGATTTTGTAGGTACAGAAGCTAAGGAAGCTACCTAGACGATACAAATCATAAATCCAAATAA